>VXAY01003232.1:1062913-1160375 GCA_013399855.1 Oxyruncus cristatus | reverse complement strand
GTGCACTCCTCTGCTCTGGCACAAACTCCCTCGTGAGCTGCAAGAGGCAGGAGGGTTTCTTTCTGCTCCATCACAGGCTCCCTCCTGAGCTGCAGGAGGGTCTCCTCACTCCAAATAATCTTCCATAGGTGGCAGGGGTTTTAGTTTTTAAGTCTTTTTCCCTGCTGGGGGGGGAGAGGGGGCCCCCCCGGGGGGGGTTGACCTTGCAGGCTACATTGCTATCTCTTGTTCTCTGCTCCTCCAGGCTGCAATTTCTTCTGTGCAATTCATCTCCTATTTTCTTAAATATGTCATTCGCAGAGGCATTTCTAAAACTTGTGATTGGCTTTGCTCCGGAAATCTACCTGGAATTAACTATTTTTCACCCCTGGGGTGGGGAGGCTGGTAAACCCACGACAGTTAACAAATTAAGACTGGGTGCTTAAGTAGATATCATTGCTTTTAGGCTGTGTCACTGCAAGGTTTGAAAAAAGACATTCAGGTACAGAAAAGAGGAAACTTAGGTCATTTTCCTACAGAAATCTCAAGGATGGTAAGAGTTTCAGAAGGTCACCTGGAAAAGGCATGGATTATGTAGATTGTTCCAGGCTGGTGTTTGTCTAATCCAGTTGCAGAGACTTTTGCAATGAAGACAACTTCTCCAGTACTCTGATGTTCTTGCTGTGCAAAACGTTTTCCTCATAACAAGCTTGACTGTGTTGCACCTGACCAGATTTTGCTCTACCCTCTGTGTACATGAAGTGCTCACACGTATGAGCACAGGTATCATACCTCCCCCCCTCAGTCCTCCTATCTCTGAGATGAAAGAAACCGCTTCATTATGTTCTTCTTTGAGAGAAATGTTGTTAAGAACCCTGATTGTCCTCACAAGTGGTCTTAGACTTTCTGTCCTTAATCTGTCAGTATCTATAAGCACAGCACCCAGAACTAGGCACAATATCCAAACTAAAACTTTATCAGAACCTGACCATCCCGTGCAGTGCTGAGGGCTACTTCACAGACAGACACCGCTCCATTTCTCCCTTGGATTGTGAGCTTTGTCTTTTAGGCAGCAGCTCTATATTGTTGATTTATGTTCAGCTTTTGACCCGTCTATATGCTCTGCATAGATGTACAGGCAGCTGTATTCTCTTGCCCTTTTCTGTTGTTGTAGCCTTGGTGGAAGTGATAAATAGACTGCTGTAGATTTATAGTCAGTTAGCAGATGCCTCAAAATTGCATGGACTTTGCTCTTATTTCTTCTTTACTTTATCAACAGACTCAAACTCCACAGGGTGTTTAAATTCCACAGACTTTTCTTTCCCTCTTGGACTTCAGAAAAGCACAGGTCAGGCAGTGGGGGTTCTTTGTACAGGACAGTGCTCACAACAAGTGTGTTCATACTCAAAAAACCCAGTATGTATTCTCTCAGGAATATACAGTTTATACATAAGTACCTCTTTCTTATTTGGAAATACTCATCAATTTTGGATTTCATGAGGATTTCAGCTACTCAAGACCAAATGGGGATCTCAGTTTTGAAGATAATTGGCTACACTAAGCAATGTGCTGTAAAAGAAGACTCAAGACTAGAAAGAAAAAGTTCTGTCTCACATTAATTGACTTTAGATTTACACATCTGAAGCTTAAATTCCCAAGCCCAGCAATTAGCACAGCAAAGGTGTTGGGACAACATTTCTAGGAAATTATTGACAATTGTTCAGTAAGTAGGAACAAGAATGGAAGAAATTATTTTAAGAAGTTCAAAAAACCTCTCAGAGTAAAAAACTACTAAAAAAAGGTAAAAAAAAAAAAAGGAAAAGAAAAAACCCCAATATGAATATATCTGAAAAAGTGATATTATAAAAAACATAAGGCCGGTTCTCTAAATTATTCTTTGAATAACTGATAATATTTCTTGAAATACATAAACAGGGGAAAAAATGAACTCTTCACAATATTCTACAGTCTTTGAAAACAGGAAAGAGAAAAAGTAAAAATATTTTACAGCTGGAAGAGCAAACCTGCAACAATCTTTACCAGAATACAAAATAGGTACTTTAAAATTACAGTGGTTGTTCACTGCCAATTTTAAAGTTACAGAAAAGAGATTTTGTGACACTAAAGCTAGTGTCACATTTAATCACCTCCATTAGCCTCGACACCCATGAGGTTTGTGACACGCAAGCAATCACAACTTAGGCAGGCCCTGCAAGAGCAGTTGCTGACACCCACCATCTATTCAGGTTGAGTTACTCATTAAGTCATTCTCATACCATTAAAATAGGACTCTGCTATGACCTGTGGTAATGCAGGAGCTGCTATACAAAAAGTTAAACCATTCATACCATGGACTTCGACAGAAAACAGAGCAAGAGCACTGAACTTCAGCTGGAGTCACTCCTCTTCATGAGTTGGTGCCTCCAATTCAACCCTGCAGGGAGGGAATCCATCATGCCCAGAAGAAAGCAGACTGTGGTGAGGCAAAAACACAGAAAGGGTTGCAGCGAGGTTATATCTACAGGGAAGACCCACAGGTTGTCAGTGCAGCAGAGAAAGCAGATTGTGGTTTGCATCACAGTAAATCAGCAAATCTGAGTAAGAATAGGCGTGTGCTTCAACAGCTGCAGGGCTGAGAACAGTCAGAAAGCAAAAGGTACTTGGTCTTGTGGAGGGGGTGCAATTCAATATCATTGCAGGAAGAATGGGCCATTTATTTGCATTTTGATGAAGCCAAATTTCCCTCTTCAGTGATGTCTTCTTAAATTATTTTAGACCTAGCTGCCTACTCTCTGCTTTCAGTCTTTTCTTATTGCTCACTTTTTTTTCGGAGGAGTAAATGGTAAAGAGCATATGAGCAGAAGAGAATGAAAAAGGGAGAACCAAGGATGCATTAACCAAGTGAGAAGTGTGTGTTTGCTTTTATTATTTTAAACAAGCTTGTTAAAAAATACATATCCCCAAAATACCCACATTATTGTAAATGATTTACAGGAAGCCTCTAACTACTAGACCAACAGCCCACAGAAATAAATAGTCATTACAAAAGAATGTTCCAGTATTCCTTGCACAGCTATTATTATTATTCTGACATCAAGGAAGAAAAGGATTGACTTTTTTATTCAGGGAAATTGGCTATTATTTTTTTTTTTTTTTCCTGAGAAAACTGTTTTACTGAAGGTATCAAATCCTTTCATTGATTGGAAATTAGCCTGGTATTACCTTTCTTAAAAGCTAATGATTTAAACCACTCTGGACAACTGGCCTAGCATAAGGCTGTGTCTGCACTTACCATCTAGTTCAACATTAGCTTCTCTGATTATGGAAAATTTGTTTCATGGACAAAATCAAGTTGTGTCAGTAAGTGTATTCTAAGCATTAGGTGAAGAGGATCTCAGGATAGAACTATCTCAGCCAAACTTTAGTCTCCATCCGTCTTATTGCCACAGAATTAAATACAACCACATATATCATCAGAAACCTTCCCCTCTGTTAAAAACTAGACATCAGACATTGATTCATTGGGTTATACCGACTCAGTGATGGAAGTGTCAGCAATACATCTCAGAAAGGGAGCCAAAAGCATAAGGAATAGCTCAGTTTACAGGGTGTTGCTGTTAGAAATCTAAGAATTTATGTAAATCAACCCCAGACATTACTGTGTGGGGAGAAAGGGGAACTTGAACATCACCATGCAAAATGATGTGGTCCTACCACATACTCAAGCTTGTTCAGTTTACTGTACTACCCAATCTGCCAGTATTAATTTCTTAATGAAAAACTTACATCTGGGAAACTACATCACCATCAAAGTGACAAAACCCACATCCTGCTTAAATTTCATTCACTTGAATGACATATTGATGGAAAATCACTGCAAAAGGAACCAGAGCTACAACAGAAGCAGACAAGAAAAAAGAACTATGTTTATTAAAACTAAAAGCATGTTTTTTTTCCAAAGAAACCAAGCTAGTATCTTTATTGCAATATACTCAATTAAAAACAAACAAAACAAAACAAAACCAAAACCAAAAACAAACCAAACAACCAACCACGAAAACAACCCACTAAAAAAACCAACAACAATCCCCACCAAAAAAAAAATCTCCCCAGAAACCCCCACATAATAGTATCACACAGAATCACTGATGGTTTTTGTTAAAAATAGAAATCACATTTCTATTGAATACCTCTGATAAAGAAACATGTCTTTCTGTTGTAGCATTGAAGGAGTTAAATTCTAGATATCCTAAATACTCCCACCTTTCCCTGCAGCTGAAGCTGTCTGCACATAATTTGAGACAGTTGAATAAAAGGAAAAGAATACTGTATACATTACACGTTAAACTATGAGTATGACAAGAATGTATGTGAAAATCCTGCATATTTTCTGTTTGCCTTTAATTAGAGATGGATTTCTGATCTTGATTATCTAAAGCAGAAAATCAAGACCAGTCCCTGAAACCAGTCTTCCCTTTGTGGGCCTCCTCTTGATTTCTGTAGGGCTTTAAACAACACCCCCTCCCCCCCTGCCCCAGAACTGGGGTTACTGTTCTTTCACATTAGTTGCTTTTTTGAGTCTGCATACGGGCTTGTGTTTTAGGATATTTATTTCTTGTTACACCTTACACTACAAGAAAATAGAGAGCTACAAAACCCCACTACTGAATGCAGTACACTTTCAAAATCATATTTTGCTAATAATTTTAATTACATTTTCATTAATTGTCCTCCCATTTTAAGATGCTCTTCCTGACAACCCCTCTTGGGTTTGGATGCTACTATGTCACTTTTAAGCAAGTCCACTGTGGTGCAGAGTATTTTGTGATAACTGCTCTTGACTCATTCAAAGTAGCACCCAGATACCTTGAATGGATCATTTGACATAATAAGGTTTCAGTCCCTTTGCCACAGGAAATGAGGCAATGCAATGATATTTTGGGAAAAGCTACATTTTTAGGTGTGGCACACAAAAATATATATAGCAAAGTCAAACTTATGAAGTAGTTGCCTGTGTGGTTCACAGCTGAGAGGGGGAGAGATAGGAAGAAGGTAAAACAAGAAAGGAAAAATTACAATGCTAGGACTAGATGGCACTAACACAGTGAATCACATATTTTAGCTGCATATTCTCTTCTTACATGTACAGGGAAATATTTGAGGCCTACAGCTCCCTCACAGGACTTCAAAAGATTTAGAGTCCTCTTTCTGCCCCCTGGCTACATAGAGGAAGACAGGGAGGCTGAAACCACTCTCTGTTACTGTTACCCTCTTAGGTAAAGCAACCATTGTCCATACTGTTTGGAGCGGGGAGAGACTGGCTGATCTCAGATGAGCTGAGGTGCAAAATTTCATTGCCATGCAGCTCGCTGGAGGGAATTCTGCACAGAAAACGTTGACCCAATGGCAGAGGTAACAGGATGTGTCCAAAGCAGGAAACTCAGATCAAGTCGAGACAGAGCAGGTGCCTGCTTCTGTGCATAGCAGGGACTACACTGCCATGAGGAATGCAACAGTCCAGCAAGTTGCTAAATTAGATGTATGTGCTGGGTTACAAAGCTGTTACACAAAATATCAAAATCTCAATTGTTTTCCAAAATAGTGAAAAAACCTGGTCAGTAAGATGAAACCCTGGTCAAGCTCTCGTTAGCCAAATAGGGAAAAATAGAAAACTCGTTTTTGCATTTCTGTTTTCTCCTAAAGCCATAGGCTAACACATCACTCTATGGCACCATCAGTTTCTGAAGTTGTCATGAGATCAGCCATTATCTCTCATCTTTGTTTTACAACTTTTTCATCTGTTTCACATTTCTCAGCTCTTTTACACGGTACTTTTAACAGAAACCTGATGCCATAACTGTAGTACTATACTATACAACTATCTTGGAGGATATTGACAGCTCATCAGCAAGAACATGTGAGGAACACAAGTCTTAGCAGACTGATAGAACCTTCGTCATGGCAGATTTCACTCTCCACAGCAAGAGCACATGCACAGACATGCTGTATGAGAGGCCTGTACCAATGCCAGCAGAGCACACAACTCTCCTTGGCTCAGCTGGCCACAGGACCCATATTTGCTGTTCTGAGGGGTCAGTGTGGGTGGTTTCTTCTGGAGCTCTGCACATCTAGAGCCCAGCACTCAAATGTAGTTACTGCACCCCTAAAACTTTTATGAAGTTGTTTCCTTAATTTAATTTCAAAGACCTGCAGGATGAATTAGCCAGTAAAGAAACAACCAAATAATTTTGCATACCAATAACCTTTAATCTTTTTTTTTTTTTAATTTGAAATTACTTGCAGTTCAAATTGCTTTTATTAAAACAGTATTTCTGTAGATCTTTAGCACTGTAACACCAGATTCTCCTTCAATTACTCTTAATGAGGTAACTAGCACCATTAATCACGGCTAGGTAACTTCACTGACCTTGTATAGGCAAGTAACTGAATGCTTATACTGTCTGTCACTTTCTGACATTCATACTACTTAGTCACTTTACAATATGGCTGCCTGAAAAAGCTTGTGTATGATTAACATTGGTGCATGGGTCCTCTGGGGTGGAAGAACCATGTTTGCAAAATGATTGATAAAAAAAAGATTTATTTGAAAAGTTACACTGGGCAAGGGGAAAATTAAAAGTACAAAAGTACATTGAAAAAGGGAAGGTGCCAGTCTTCTTTCAAACTGAAGTTACTATAAACATTATGAAATCCTTGCGTGAAAGCAGTAGACTATGCCTTACTCCTCTGATGGGCTAACAGAAACACACCACATAGCAGAAGGAACAGGATAGTGAAGAAGCACTGCAGAACTTCATCTCAACTTGTATCACTCAGGGCCAGGTTGGATTGTGCCCTCAGCAACCTGATCTAGTTGAAGATACCTGTGCAGTAGGGTTGGACTAGATGTACTTGAAAGGTCCCTTCCAATCCAAAATAATCTATGATTCTGTTATTCTACTGCAGGTCTCAAGGACACAACATGATCTCAGTAATGGACAGATCTGAGTCTTCTAATTGTATTGTAGGTGTTTCCCTTTCACGAAAAGAAAAAAAAAATCTCTCTAAGAAATACCAATATCATAGATACTTATTAAGGCAAAGTTTAAATTACCAAGTGGTGTTTTGCATTCTTGAGGCATTTGTGAGACAAATGGTCCCAAAACTCAAACCACCTTTTTTGAGTGATTCCTGTAATGCACATAGTTGCTTATCTGCTTTTGAAATCACACTGAAATGAATTGCATTCATTGTGCTATAACAAATGCCAGTAAAAGCTAGATCCTCTAAATTGTATATTCTTAGGGATATGTTGCTACCTAACACTCTGTATTCCATTACGCAATATTAAACTCCAAAATTCATTTCACTGCTAACAATCTCCACAGTAAAATAACCTCATGCAGTACTACAGGCATTGTATAGGCAGTAAAGAGGATCTCAAGAGGCAACACAGAGATCTATCGTTTGATGCACATAGGAGCTGGACATAAGAGGTCCCCCTGAAGAAAAGTATGGTGGACACATAAAAACTTTATACCAAGCTCAGAACAGGTCCAAGGTGTTCAACTTCATCTTTGCATCACCCAGTTCAGGCAGATTTTATATTCCTTTTGTTGCCAGCTCAGATAAGCAGGATGGCAGACAATGGAGAAAAGAAACATGGGTCTGCATCATTGCTGTGATACCTTACTTTCATTTTCCAAATGCCAAAATTGTGTTTTTTATCTTAGACCAGTGTTCCAGATGACAGTAGGGGTTACTAAGAAACCCTGTCTCAGTATGGTCTGCGGCAAAATCCTGTCTAATGATGAAAAAAATGTCCAAAACTTGTCTAGAAGAGAAACACTTCTCTGTGATTTACTTTGGAGCAAGAGTACTAGAAATCAAAAGGAACATTAAGAGAAATTCTCATCAGAGACTGTTTGGGATCCTCTAACTTTTGTTTTTCCTCTAATTACTGAGGAAAAATAGATTATTTTAGTAAGACTTTGTCATGCAGTTTGAAGTAACACTATGCTGTTAAGATCCCTAACAGTGCAGCAGAGTACACCAAAATCAATACCACACTTCTGTTCAGGGGAGTCTGGTATGTATTTACGTTGCTGTGGATCTAGATGCTGTAAAAGCCTGCTTACCATAATAACTGTGGAGTTAGCACTCTGATACAGATCTTGGCATTTCACCATCAGGCCCTCACATATATTCACTGTTTTTGTGCAAAATTCCTTCAAAGGAAGTTTGTCTCTTAACAGAATAATTTTTTTCCTGGGAACAGGAAAGAGAAGAACTCATCTGTTGGTGAGGTTCTTGCAGCCTCCTCACTGACTCCAAACAACTGAAAAATATTTTCAAGTTGGAAACTGAAAAAAATCCCTTCTTTGTGAGCAGGATGATAGGTCTGAGGAAAGTCAACTGCGTTGAGAAAGTTCTGAGAATGTCTACAAGGGAGACAGGGGAGGCAGGGGCATAATTTCTGGATTCTAGGTGGTGACCCTAATGTAGGAGTTTGCCTGACACATAGACTTGTATGGACTGAGGTGCTTATGGTCAGTGCCAAAATCAAAACAGGGTGTGAAACACAACACTTAAACACAGAGGTTAGGGACAATACAAGCAACCAGAACATCAGATTAGAAAATTACAAGTCCACACAATTCACTGGAAATATATATAGTGGAGTAGCTGCTTGAGATGACCTCCAACCCTCCCATTGAAGGAAAAAAGGTTTTCTCAAATCCTAAATAGGTTTCCAATTTAATTTAAATTTGTTTTAGATGAGGGGAAAATATTTCTATTTCATACGGTTCAGCTGCTATTTACAGTTAAGCATCTGACAATATATAAAATAAACTAGTTGATAATTACCAGAGAAAACCAATGAGCGTTCCTGTGAAGATACTCTCAGCTATGAAAGAAATAGGGCTAGATATATTATTAATGATATATATTTTCACAGTCCCCAGGATGAGACAATCTAACAGGCTTGGCAAGTGAAAATAAAGGTCAGGAATCTGACTCAGGCATGCACTGATGACCTGCTGGCAATATACAGAACATGCTGCTTTAATGAATTCCACTGCTGGAACAAAAACTTGGTACAACCAAACAACTGTGTTTGTTTAGCTCAGCTGTGGGCTTTTTTTGTAAACTATTTCAGAGGAAAAGAGTTCAAAGCATATTGTACAGAAATGTCATTTTCACTGGACAAATCCATTTAAATAACTATGTTGTCTGATTGATCTAGACCTGAATGTGTGAAGGCATTACCTAAGTATATTTTCTATGGGTTTCTTTACATTTTAATTGGCCCTGGAACTCAGTTTTTTTGCAGGATAAAATATTAAATATTCTGTCATAATTTCCCTTGCATAAAAATCCTGAAACCTCAGGAAAACCTTCTCAATAACCTTGTTTAACCCACTAGTGATGCAAGAGTTATGCAGAGACCTAGGAAATCAGTGTTTGAACCTGACAGTGTGTTGTGCAGTACACCACAGCCTGAGATTCTGGACATGTCATAAACCTATTCCAGGGCTACTCAGAATTATTGTCACTTGGATCACGCTGATCTAAGTTTGAGATGCACACAGTTGCCAGAGCTTGTCTCATGGTGCAATGATAAACCCCAGACACACAAGGCATCTGACATGCTTGTGTTCAACGGCCTGATTAGCTAAGATTTCCCACTGTTGCTACCACTATCCAAAATTAAACATGAAGACTAAAGATTTACATGCACTAGAACTGTCATAGTGATTGGTAGTAGATAGCCAGAACAGATCAGATAAACACAGAAACCTGTATTCTCTCAATTGAATGACTGATTTGTCATTAAAAAAGCTGATGTTGCAGGTTAAAAGTAAAGAACCCGAGCTGCTTTCATAGGTTGAATACTGGGAATGTATTTCCAGAATTGGATGTTTCTCATCTTCAACATGAAAAACAGTCAAATTAAGATAAGGCCATGATGATTGTAATCAGCTATGAGTTTTGGATAGCCAACAATTTTTATTGTATCAAAAAAGAACCTCTTTCAGACGTTCTCAGTTCTTGAAATATAGACACAGCCATATTGGTCTGCAGGTGCTAAAGCTTTGTTTTCATGATAAGCATATTAGAGGGTAATTTCAGTCAGTTCAGCAATTAGACCTGTCTTTCATAAGAGATAAATCTAAACCATCACAACACAGATGATACATATTCTGGATAAAGTACCAGAGAAGCACTATGCTCTAGAAAGCATAATGAAGTCCCTCCTTCCTATTTTAATCGTTATGAACTACTGCTGTTACAGGTCAAGGAGTCTAGGGAAATTGCTAGAAGCAGTTACAGTGCCAATTTGCTGGAAATAATGAGAACTTCCAACGATTTGTTAACCTATGATAATAGTATCAGCAAACATGGACAGCTGTCAGCAGAAATTCAAGTTGGCATGTGTTATCTGCTGGCTGCTATATGACAGGGCTGCCCTTATGACTCTGGACCCAACAACCTTGACTCATCTCACAGAGTTTTCTCACCTGCTATGTTTTCCACCAGTTTTATTTCCTAGTTGCTTAACCAAAGCTAAGCCTATCACATGGAGCCTGCCACTGTGGTTCATTTGCTTCTTAAAGGATTATCTTATGATATTTATTGAAGTAGCTTATGCTAAAGAAAATTTTTAGGCCTATTAAAAGAGCAAAGAATAATAGGTCCATCACATGAGAATTTTGATTTTGGCTGCTGACTGAATGTCAAGGTGCATGAAAGAGGCAAAAAAAAAGAGTAGAGTGCAAAAACAGGGCAGAAAGACAAAGGAAGAAGCAATTGCAAAGGAAGAAAAATTAGTAATTAGATGAGAAAGCAGCAAAAAAAGAATTACTGTAAAGACTTAATTGCTTCTCAAATGTCAATTTCCTCAGATTCTGAAGAAAATATGAATGCTATCTGCAAATACATGGGAAAGCTGAGATCCATGCTACCAGCAGCTTCTCGCAGTCCTGTGCCCTGGGGAGAGTTACTGGTCTTTCTCAGAAACAGAAAGAAGCAGTGTCTACCCCAAAGAAAAGGATGACATCAAACACTGGAAAAGGGACCAAAATCAAGAAATGTCCTGAGACTACGTCAGAAAAACATTATAGTAAACCAGCAATTAAGAAAGTTACAACAGCACCTGACTCGGAGCTCTGAGGGGATCAGTGCTTGTTAACCAGACCAGACATTTATCAATGGCTGATGGCTGCTGCACTCATCAAAAAAGCTGAAGATTTTTGTGAGCATGAGGAGGCATTCCCTCTTCAGTAGTCCACTGAAAAGGTACATAACTGTTTCCAACATCCTATGCACCATGAAACTCCTCATCTCTAAGCAAAAAACAACTGGATGCTAAGAAAAAGGAGGAAGATGGCTGATGGGCAGGACATTCCAGTACCTATCGTCAGAAGGGGGATCTGGAGGTGTCCCAATGCACTCAGCATCACCTATGTGTGCAGGAGAGAAGTGGGATCTCCTTGGGCAAGCTGGTTTTTCCAGAGCAGCCTTTCCCTTAGGACAGACAGCAGAAGTACTTACTGATAGACACTAATTTTCCCTGTGGGAAAATCGAAGATGAAGCTAAGTATTACACTTTTCAGGTAGAGAAATGAGTTAACAAAAGCCTGCATTTTAACTGGGGAAGAGAAGAAATATATTTTTCTACCCTTTTATAACTGTGAGGACAACCAGAAAATGCTTCCAAAATTGATACCATACGTGCAGATTAAAACCAGGCTGCAAGCCAAATCCTCCTCTTCAGTTTCACTGGCGGAGCCCAGCAGACTGCCACAGAGCTACACTGGAGCAGCAGGGGAAAGAATTTGACCCTTTGAGTGCTGCATCAGAAGCAGCTAAATTCCTACTGTACTTGGTGGCCTCAATATTAAAAGTTACAAATGGCTTTGTGGTCAGAAACATATAGAATTTCTGCTAGAGAAGTGACGTGCTGATGTCCTCCTGCCCTGCTCTCTCTGAAATGACATTCTCTCTCCCCTGAGGCAGTGTAACTGGTGTAACTGGTGTAACTGGCATTCCTATTATAGCCCCTCTCTAGCTGTGGATGTATTGGACTGTATTGGTCCCTGATGAAGGCAGTTCCTCCATTCCCTAATCATTCTCCCAACGGAGATAATCAGTTAAAATAGAAAATGACATTTTTAAAGTTGGGTTATCGTTTAACCTCTTCATTTTTCCATTGGTCCAGTCTCATACCTATATACTCAAGTACAAAATATGCTCCCAGTCATTTTCAGAATCAGCCAATTCATATGTCAGGATTTATCTCATGATCACAACTGGTTAAGATTTATTTTTATGGAACAGAGACTATATATCATATATAGACTCCAAAAAGATAAATATTTAGTACTTTGTGCTAAAGCTAAACCTGGGAATGCAAACCTTAAGTTAGCAATGCCTATTTACACCATGAAATTCTGGATTCTCTCCTTAAGGACTGAAGACCAGAATATCTTACTCAAATGATATGTATAAGAAGTATCCCAATAGAAAAAAAGAAGCACTCACAGCATGAAATTTTTTTTTCTACCAGATGTAGTATGATCTGCACTCAAATGAATTTTCTTATTGATAAAGAAGCTCACACTGAGAGCAACCTTCATATAGAAACTTGATTGGTCCCTTAATGCACTAGGATACAGACTTAATTCAGGGCATCTGTCCAAGCAGTTTAGGGAAAAGGAGAGATGCCACTTACCCAGAACCCACACCAGCTGATGTCGAATTCAGTTTTTAGGTGACTACTTTAAGAAAATGGAAAAGGGAGGGACAAGAACAGGAGAGAGCATTTTGGTGCTCACTTTTCTAATGCTGTGTCTCTGCTGCAGCTATGAAATGTCCCTTCAGTTTCTTCTCCCACCTCAGAGCTCCCTCCTGTCCAGCCCTTTGCTTCAGCCGTAGCCCATGTTTCTACAAGATCCATTCCACAGGCCTGACTCCCCAAGTGCTTTCTGAGTGTACTGAGTTTGCACAGCAAGGTTTTGGTAGCAGGAGGGCTGTTGGGTGGTTGCTGTGAGAAGCTACCAGAAGCTTCCTGTATGTCCCACAGAGCCAACGTCAACCCTCTTCAGGACCGAGCTGCCACTGGCCAAGCCCAAGACCATCAGCTGCCTTGGTAGCACCTCTGGGATAACGTATTTAAGAAGTGGTCAAAAAACCCCACTGCACAACAGCAGCCAGAGAGGAGAGTGAGAATATGTGAGAGGAACAGCCCTGCAGACACCAAGATCGGTGAAGAAGGAGGTGCTCCAGGCACCCAAGCAAAGATTCCCCTGCAGCCTGTGGTGCAGCCCATGGTGAGGCAGCTGTCCTCTTGCAGCCCATGGAGGTCCATGGGGGAGCAGAGGTCCACCTGCAGCACATGGAGGACCCCATGCCAGAAGGAGGTTGTGATCCTGTGGGAAGCCTGTGCTGGAGCAGACTTCTGGCAGGACCTGT
Organism: Oxyruncus cristatus; assembly: GCA_013399855.1. Lineage (NCBI taxonomy): Eukaryota > Metazoa > Chordata > Aves > Passeriformes > Cotingidae > Oxyruncus > Oxyruncus cristatus. Next base: position 1,146,920 of record VXAY01003232.1, on the reverse strand, counting down.
GGCTCTATGGAGAGAGGACCCCACACTGGAGCAGGTTTGTGGGCTGGACTTGTGACCATGTGTGGGACCCGTGCTGGAGCAGTCTGTTCCCAAAGAACTGCACCCCATGGAAGGGACTCATACTGTTTGTGCAGTTTGTGAAGAGCTGCCGTCTGTGGGAAGGACCCATGTAGGAGAAATTCATGGAGAACCATCTCCCATGGGAGGGACCCCACACAGGAGCAGGGAAAGATTGTGACGGGTCCTTCTTCTGAGGAGAGTGGCACAGACAACAAGTGATAACTAACTGCAGCCCCCATTCCCTGTTCCCTTGTGCTGCTGGGGCAGAGAAGGTATTGGAAATCAGGAGTGAATTTGAGCCCAGGAAGAAGGGAGGAGTGAGGGGAAGATGTTTTATGATTTGGGTTTATTTCCCATTATCGTACTCTAATTTGATTGGTAATAAATTAGACTAATATTCCCAAGTCAAGTCTGTTTTGCCCGTGATAGTAGTTGGAGAAAGCTCTCTCTCTGCCCTTATCTCAACTCATGAGCCTTTCCTCATATTTTCTCTCTCCTATCCAGTTGAGGAGAGGAGTAATAGAGTGGCTTTGGTAGGCACCTGGTGTCTTACCAATGTCAGCCCACCACACTGAACCAGACCTGCTCCCTTCTCCAGGACCAGGAAATTCTTTGCAGTTCCTTACCAGCAGCATTTGAGGCAGTGCTGCTTGGATGCTCACTAGGAGCAGAGGAAAAGTTTGCCATTTGCCACACAGCTTCGCAGATTCACCTGGTCCAAAAAGGCAGCACAGAAAAACTCCAGCCTCCACCAAGAGCAAGTAGTCAATTTTCTCTAAAACTCAAGCCTGGTGTATGCTTTTCTAGAGATGGCAGATCCCACCCAAAAAAACCCAAAACAAAACACAAAACCAAACTCAACATAATTTTATTGTACTGCAGTGTTTATTCTTCATATGTTCTTTTTTAGATACGATTACGGTTTTAGCTAGTCCTGATTTTTCTTTTTTTGCCAGGGGCAAAACTACATGTAACATCTCAAAGATGAAACTCAAGCAAACACCAGTGATAGTAATGCCTGATCTGCTTAATATTGTATGGGGGATACAAGAGATAGGACAATCTAGTAAAAGTGCGTCATCAATAACTTTTAGAATAAATGGTGATATTCATAGTGTTGAGGGAATCGGTATGCATGGGGCATCTTAAGCAGCCAAGCACTGCTATGGGCAACTGCAGTTGATTAGCATTTTTGCTGGTATCTGTTCCCTTAAAGTTCCAGGAGCCTCCTGTCACGTGGGAGGCCACTACAAGATGAAGTAGTCTATCCCTAGAGTATTTCTGCACAAGATAAGGTAATACAATCTCATTAGATCCTAATATAAACAAAATAGTTTTATGAACTTAGTTTTAGTGTGAGTTTCCAAAAAAAGTCATGTAGAGAGCATCAATTAAGATGACAGCAAGGCAAAAGGAAGCTTATGAAGGGTGCTTGTATGTACACAAGTAAGGCTTGAATGAGGTGACAGCAATACTTACAACTGACGATTTACCATTAGCATCTGATGACCAAGACTTCCATAGAAGGTGCTGAAAATATGCTGGTCTTGGAGTACCTTCAGAGTCCTTTTTTTCTAGTTGTTACACTTTGGCCTCCTAAGCAAGCGCTCTTCCATCCTCAGAGAGAAGGCCTGAGCGTGAGCACAGTGCCCTGTTATAGACACTGCAGTTAGAGAGTTTTATGCACTGGTTGGAGGAGTCCAGGGAAAAGCAAAGAGGTTGATGAAACAGTTAGAAAATAAGAACCTATGAGAAAAGATCAAAAGCATGAGGTTGTTTAGACAGAGAAGAGAGAGACATAACCATTTTCAAAATGTAATGGGTAAGTTTAAACAAGACAGGTAGCAATCTTGGATACTTACATATGACTAAAATGCAAAGAAAAGATTGAAACAGTGAGTAGTGACTTGTCCAAAACCAAGAACGAAGTTCAAGGTTTTTCATAACTGATCCCACGCTTTCACCTGCAGCCATTATTTCCTCTATACTGTTTAGGTGACAGGCTGTTTTCTGAATGGAAGATGCTGAATGACTTCATTTTATACCAAAACAAAGTTTCTGCTGTGGAAGTCTTATCTGAGACTGTTTTATCTTTACCCTTACCAGTTCTTTTCTAATGTGCATCCAGCTATCTATATGATCTCATTTATTTCCCCAACAAACAACAGTATGAAGAACAGCCAGACAACCTACTTATGAGAGACGTGGTAGGCAAGGCATAAATAGAGCAGTGTAGCAGTCAGGTTTACTGTAATTTGGTGACAATCATCCTTCCAGCTTTCATTTCCTAGGACAACATGAACAATGCTCATTAATCAAGTGGTGTATCTAATGCAAATGGCACTTTGCTCACTGTAGTTTGGTATCAGGTGTGAGTTGATAGTATTGCAGTGAGGAACTACAAAATAAGTGTATGGGGATCTTCACAATATTGATGGCTGCTCTGTACTTTTTGAAAGCAAGCTGTCCATACCCCTTGTACCTCCTCCCTGGACACAAATTTGTACTTGCAAGTTTGAGACTAGGCAGGGAGGATGCCTGCAAGCCTGTTCAATTTTCTACCAGCTTGGAATCTGCTACAACTTAAGTGAACTCAAGTAACAGTATATTTGAAGAATCATCTCAAATTCTAGAGCCATGGGATGACAGGTGTCTGCCTTGTCAAAGCACAGTCCCACTCACAGGCACATCACAGATGCAGCATTTCCTGCCTTCTCTTACTACTCTGGAAGTACTTACTGCTCTGTTTGCAGGAATGGCCCTTGGAACAGTTCAGACACCAGGGCAGTACTATGAGCAAAACACTACTATTCAGCTACATCTGGTTTCTACAATGGGTAGTGATTTTTTAAATTAAATCAGCATGCCGAGGATGGGCCAGCTGGACAAGTAAAACAAGGTTAGCATTCTGTAAAGCAAAGGAAGAAGAAAGATAGATATAAAATGACCCTCAGTCTGAAACCCCCAAAATGAAATTAGTTGCTTACAGGAACATCTCAGAAAGAGAAGCTGCAAAGACCTGGAAGTCCAAATTTTCTTGTTGCCCATATGGCCACCTATTGATCTCAGCATGTGGCAGATAATCTGACTGTAGTTAATGCATTCTAAATTACATTGGCTGTTTAAGAGGCAAGTTGCTTTTAGTTAGGTGCCAAAAACCACCAAATCTACAGGGAGTTAGGATGCTCAAGCATTTTGAGAAGATACTCAGAAGATACTCATATTATAAACTAGGCAGGACTCTCCATTTTTTGTATTTTTTTTCATTTTAGGAACCAAACTCTTACATGAGTTAAAGCAAAAGACTGTGATTTACTAAAATGTTATTCAGATCATCATTTCTCCAAGTGATCTCTTGCTAGGCACTATGTGTAACTGACCAAAATGTAAGTTAGTGTGTAACAACCACAGTTTTCATTGGTTTTCAGGAAATTTTCTTAGACTCCACATGATTAGTTAATGACATATGCAGTTACTTTTTTAGTATAAACAAACACCACTGTAGATGGAACATCTTTTAACAGATGAAGCTGCCAGTCAGCAGTTTACCAATTTTTGTTTTGGTAGAGAATAACCTCCTCTTTGGCACTGGGAATAGTATGTAAGTGAAAATCATCATTTCATGTCTTGAAACTTTGCATCTGTCTCTGACAATAACTGCATTTCCTTGCTCTGCACGCCAAACCATTACCAGTTTGATATTTGATGTCTTTAAACAAACATCAAATTGTAGGCAAAGGTTAGCGTTAGAACGATCTCTGGTTTTGTGGGTAGCTGCATTCTCAATTTTTTAATGCTTTCATGGAGTTCACAAAACAGAGAGGTCATCTTTGTTCCAGTGCAAAGATTTTTGACAAAAGACCGGAATTCTCAAAATTTGCGCACTGTGGTGAGAGCTCACTGCTTATATAGGACACTTATGGGATCCAACTCCAACACATGAGTCTACTTCAGGCACCGAGATTTTAAAAGAAGGTATCTTTAATCATCAGAAAGGACTTGCGTGTAGCAGCAGGTAGCAGTGAGATGTGCATGAAACTAAAGTGGGGAAACAAAAATGTATCACAAGAATATCTGAGAGTTTTTTCAAAGACATTGTACCCTCTGGCAAATCTGCCAGCCATCTCACTCAGTGTGTGCACAGAATGCCACATGCTACAGGGATTAGTACTCTGTCAAAGGTGTAACAAAGAATGAATAGAAAAACGACCAGAAAATTTTGCATTATTTTTTCTTAGTAAGAGTCACATATTAGACAATGTAAATATCTCAAAGTTCAAGTTCTGTAGAAACAAAACAAAATAACTCCCCCTCCCCATAACATCCCATTTTGGTTTTTCTTTCCAAAAATTCTGATATAAACACTTCAGCAAGCAAGCAACAAGCCAACCAAGCATTGGAAAAGTTTTGAACCATGACTGTGTACTGATGTCAGCCAGAAAACAGAATTCATAATGAATTAATAAAGAGGGAGAAGAGATATTGTCAGTTGGTTTTAATCATTTACAATGAAGTAAAAGGGGATAAAAACCACCAAGAGAATAGGAACTCTAGATTTTTTCATTTTATACTGCAAGTAATGTAGATGTACTCTGTGCTCTATGGGTCTGAAGCTCAGGAACATTTAGCATCCAAAATTTAAGTATACCAGGAATTCTCTGGGAAACACTTCTAAAACCAGGCCATTTCTCTCCTTTCACTGTCAACAGACATTCACCTCCTGTAATATCCTAAAGGTGAACAGCTGAGATTGACATATCCCATGCTCTGTCTGCTTTTTTTCTTCCCTTCTGTGTTGTGGAATTCACTTTTGAGTGACAGAAAGTTAAATGTGGGTGCAGATTAAATTTAATCAGTCTTAGCATTAATCTCAAATTTAACACAATCACTTTCCATGAAAAGAAAAAAAATCCTCTAATACCAGGTCCCAATTAAAATAACCTTTCTGGCTTGAATGCCAACATTAGAGATGAGAGACCAAACTAATATGCTTTGCTTGGCTGATTATCGAAGTCTTTCCATTGGCACCTTCTCAAACTTACAGCAGTGGAGGAAGGCAGGGGCAGCAACTACATTTTGGGGTTTGCTGTCAAGATGGGAGACAAGAAAGCAGCGTGCAGTGCTATGAAAAAGGTTGAATGTGGTTGGGAATCACTAGTGTATAACTGGTCCTGACTGAAACGTTTCATAAACATACTTAACTCAAGAAATATTTTGTAATTTCCTCCAATACACCCCCCACTCTGCACACACACGTCTCTCATTATGGACTTAACGTGCAGTACAAGCGTCTCCCTTTCACTTGTGTGGTGAGAGGGTTTTGACATGTAAAATCTTTGGACACTATTGCAAAGTTGCATGTGTGTGTCCCTCCTGCCAGCAACGAGGATATGTTTTATATTTAAAGAAGTTTTTTAAAAGAATACTGGCTTGACCCTCCTCTGGGGAAGGAGGAAATCCCTGAATTGTAATGATGATTTTTTTTTTTTTCCCTGCTGAAGAGAAATGCTAAAGCCACCTAGTTGCCATTTTGGACAAGGAGCAAGGTCCAGTGTCACTTCAGAGGATCTGTAGACATGACATTTTCCTGCAGAGGGCCCTGTTACCTGCCTCCCTCAGCCAGTCAAGCATCAATCCACCCCTCTCTAAAAACAGCGACAACTTCCCTGCCACTCTGCTCAATTCGTTATTTCAGCTTTTTAGAAAGTGTGGATAATACAGAAAGCTAAATACATTCTATCAGTAATCTCTCTTAAAGGTGATTCTTCAGCAGCTGCTTTTGTTTCTCAGCTCCCAGGAAACCCATAAGAAGCCTTTTCTGTACCAGAGCTTCCCAAACACTTGCAGAAAAACATCTCCTCCTTCTCCTTCTCCTTCTCCTTCTTTCTCCTTCTCCTTCTCCTTCTCCTTCTCCTTCTCCTTCTCCTTCTCCTTCTCCTTCTCCTTCTCCTTCTCCTTCTCCTTCTCCTTCTCCTTCCCTCCCTCTCCCCTGCCCCCTCCCCTCGCTTCTCTTCTTTGGGTTTCTCTGCCCTCTGCAATTTGGGCAAAGTGGGGAAGTGCAATGCAAAGGGTTAATTTTCACTTTAGGCCTCAGCCAACAAGCTTATACATACATTTTACAATTTGCAGGTTTTCCCAGTGAGAATAAGCTGATGTAAATAACATTTTCTGCAGTCATCTGGGTCCTCTACAGCAGTGCTCTTGACTGCTCAGCCTGAGAACCTGAGAAAAGATGGAAAATGTCTCCACAGCAGAGTAGAGAGAGGGATGGTATTCACAGATCTGTGTCTTTGACCAGAGTTACAAAAGAAAATAAGAGAGAAAGTGGGCAGGGGAGATACATAATGTGCATGACTTCAGGCAGCAGGATGCTGGACAGTAGAAACAGTGAGAACATGTACATTGTCTGGTGCTAGGAAAAGCAAGGAATTCCAGTCAAGCAAAGTGCTGAGAAAGCTCATTCACAACACAGTAGCAAGGAGGATTGAAGAAATTTGGACAATGGAGTGTGAGGAAACAAAGTTATAGTGAGGTTTGGCAAAGAGCTGAGCACTCAGCTGTTTTTCCCAGACAAGGGATGCATTCATATTGCATGTGATTCTTGCACAACTGCCCTCATCGTGGGTCTGTAAGAGCATGGTACCTGTCTGGGACAACTATCCCGAAACAGCCCAATATCCGGAGCTGTAGAGTCATGGTACCAACCCCAGCCCATCCCACTACGCAGAGCCTGATCTCCTGCCACCCTTGCTCCTCTTCTCCTGCCTGGGCTTCTACACCATTCCTTCCCCCAGTGCCTTTCCCTCCCACTTGTAATGAAATCTTCTCAACCTCTTTTTAAAAGGCTAACAGAGGAGGGGATGGTGAATGGATCTATGGCTCCTCATTTGCAAGGAAAAGCACCACAAGCACAAAATGTCAGGGAAGAGGCAGGGATACGGGGGCAAGTGATGCCACATCTGTTGGTCTCAGCTCCATTGGCTAAATCCCCGATCTTCCAAGCAGAAGCAACAGGATGAGGCTGTGCAGACATGCACAGACACAGAAGGTCTCACTTTATGTGCATTAAAAAAGGAAAAGGAAAGAGACTAGTAAACTCCACATTTTCTCTGGCACTTTATGAATCTCAGGGCTGGCAAAAATGAGTGCTTTGGGCTTATAAGCAGAAAAAAATAGAACACCATCCCAGATTAATTACTGCTAAATAGGAGAGGGGAAGGAAGGAAGAGGGAAGGAAAAGGAGAGAGGTAAGAGGGAAGGAAAAGGAGAGAGGTAAGGGAGAGTACGTAACAATGGCAAGCTCTCTCTTCCTGGGTAAATTTATGCCAATCAATACTTTCTGCATCTCCAGAGCTTCTGAGGTGGTCAACCAGAGTTGTTTTCATCTTAAGAGGCCTATCTATAGCGAATGCTAGCAGTTATGTTTTACAGCATTGTTTCTGAAGATAGCACCTAATTTTCTAGCTTTTTTTATTTATTTACCCACGTAAGAGAATCATGTAACCAGTACACAGATCATAACCTGATACTTCATAAGTAGATCTACAATTTCCAGTGAATTGACACACTGTTCTGTACCTCAGCTTAGGTCAACCTGAAAGGGGAAACAACAAGGCCGTGTTACAGAAAGGTTCAGAAATCAGGACAATTTCTTCTCCCTTAACATCCTCTGTATTACTTAATTTTAAAACTTTCTAATGAAGGGGAGGTTTAACATCTTTTCAGAGTAACTGTTCCCAGCTTGGTAATAGTAGATACCAAAATAGTTGTTCTCCACCATCTCTTCTTCCCTACATCACTTTCATCCCTCAAAAAAGAATGTCAGATCTTGCCTAATTTCTGGGAAAGTATTATATATCCTCTCCATGTAGCTAGAAACTAACACTTTGAAAACCAGACTGAAGACCCGGAAGATGTATCATATATCGCCAGATAAGTAAATCAGTCACCTCAGAAAGCCTACAGAGTTTATGGCAACTCTAACTCACTACAGTGAATTTCCAAACATGAAATCTGAATTATTTCTTCCAGATCTGATTAAACAAACATAAAGCAAACTAAGTCTACTTTCAGGTCCAGCTGACGCCCAAGTGAAAATGTTGGCAGGAGAGTCTGTCGTGAGATCCAGGTAACCTAGGTCCAACTTCCAGTGCTTCCTGGGCTAATTTTCTGGGATTCATTTTGTTTCTAAAAAAGTTATCTTCTTCTTCATTGGGGCTCCTACTTTAGAGGCCAGTGTGATTCCTCTCCTTGCAGCCTTTTCCAAGACTGGGAGGAGAGGAAACAATGGCATGACAATGTAAGAAATAAATACAGCTGCACTCTCGACTCCATGCGACTCATAGAGGAGACAGTTACTTGTTGCTGGCTGCTTCTTCCTCTTTCAATAATCAGAGGAAGGAGAAGGAGCGCAACTCCAAGGAGGAAGGCTCTAGGGCTTGCAGCGGGAGCATGGACAGAAGTGTCTTGGGAATGGTATATGCTTTCTCAGCACATGGCAGTGGCTGTGCTGCTCAGACCCCAGGATGACAATTCTCCCCCTCTGCCACTGCAAAATAAAATTACTGTCTGATTCCTCTTCTGTCTGATTTATACACAGGTAACCTTATAGCTGTCAGATTCCATTGCAAATAATGAGATCCTGACAGATGAGAACATTTCCCCATGTCCCTTTCCAGGAGTGCAGCTGCCAATCAGTGGAACTCCAAACCTCCCAGCTTCATCATTAGTAATACTGGAGGCACTACTAAAATCTTAGGCAATATGTTTTGGATAAATTTCCATCATCTCTGCTGCTGACTCACTGCTTATTTCTCCACTTCTACCGTGGTCCCTCTCCCACCCACTTCAATACACACAGCCCTGACATATGGCCTGAGTTATACCTTCCTTTCAACACAGGATTTAAATCATCTCACCTGCCCAGCAGCCTGTCATGGATCAGCCACTGGAATGAATCACCTACTGGGGACTGAGATCACACTTGAGCATGCCAGTTTATGCCAGAGGGCTGGCAGGGCCAAGCAGGCTCAAGAGCTGCCTCCCTGTGGTAAGCACAAAAAGAAGACAGAAATTAAATGATGACTTTATCCACTGCCCCAGCAGATTCAAACTACTTGAAAGGGACACCCAGCTTTGTTCCCCCCACCTTTTATGGTGGTTTTGTTTTAGTTTTTTTTTTCAGTTCAAAAGATTTCTTTTCGAAGATTTGCAACCAAAATGAAGTAGTGGCCAGGCTGCTCCTTTTAAAAATGGACAGCACAGAAGATTAGCCTTGATAAAGAGGAAGTGAACAGTTATTTAGGCTACACTTATACCTTTTCCTCTCTTTTCTTTCCTTTTACTCATCTCTTCTCTGGTAAAGGAGGCAGAGACAATCAGTTGCAGGTACCAAATTGCAGAACTGGGACCTAAGCGGAACACCAGCACAGGGAAAAAAGAATGTTTTGGGCAGGAAAGATAGGAAAAAAATCTATGACCTTTCATTGAATGAGGTGACATTGTTGATCTTTGTACAAATATATATTGCAGAAGCACAAATGAGGATTGTTTTCAACCATTGATGGGACTCCATTTGTTACTGTGGGACACCAAGCTCATATGCGTTCTCTTTAACATTCCTGAATAATAAATTGAGAAGAAAACAGAGTACCAAATTCAGTGAAATTGTTTAGAGAAGTGAATTCGGGTTAAAATACGTCAGTGCTGATGCTTGCCTTGTATGAGGATTCTTAGGCATTTAAATAGTCATATATCCCACAAAAGTTTGTAGGAAACTTACAGGTCCAGTTGCTTGCTCCAGAGTTGTGTGCAGTGATCACATGGAACACTGACATTCACCTTCTCACCCCAGCCCTCACGGTACCAACAGCACAACACAGGTTGAACTCAACAGACAAACAAACATCCCAAGGAAATGTTTCCTAGGTTATTAAGTCACTCCGCAGAAATTCATAAAGTATTCCAATTTTTTTTTTCTTATGTAGGAAACAGGAATCTGTCTTAGGATGGTCAGGACTTCTCAGAAATAGTTCATCTGGACTGGGTTATTAGATATAAGCATCCTATGGGAAGTCTCAGAGTGGAGCTCAGATGGTTGCTGCCGGTGGCTCCTAATGAAGCAAACAAAGTATTTGACAGTGGAAACCTATTCTAGAAGCTGGTGGCTCCTAATAGTGGCAAAGCCTCCTGCAGGCAGACTTCTGCTTCTTCCGGATTTCCTCTTTGGGGTCACAACCTCCAGCCAGGGTACCTGATGTTGATGAGATTGCATTCATCTGATATTTGACAGGGTTGATCCTTAAGAGTAGTTCCCAACATAAGACTTAGAAGATTCTATTAAAAAAAAAATAAAAAAGGACCCTTCAGAAATAATCTAGAATTGCAAAGATTTAAAGGGATCAATAAGTTCATCCTACATTCAGGGGAAAAAAATTACTTTAGTTCAATTTATTTTATTTTTCCTACTTAATTTCTGTTTCTGTGGCTGAGGGAGGCAAACAGAGCAATCACAAGCATAGGCACAAACTAGAACAGTGTGCAAGAACTCAAGGAACAAAACATCCCTCTAGAAAGCCACTACAGGGCACAAAGAATAATTGTTTAAAAGTGGAACAGTCTGGTTGCCTATCTGAGGTGATCAGTCATAGACATTTTAGAGATGCAGTGAGTTTTAAGGAAAGTAACATATTGACCAGAAAAATTAGGGTTGCTGGCTTTACCAATGGCTCTAATGTCCTGCAAACTTGGTTTACTTGCAACCTGTGTTTTATGTCACCAGGCTTCCTATAAGTCTTGTGGATGTTATACAGCCCAAAATCTACTTTAAGGCTTTAAGATTTGCTACACCAGACTCAGATTTAGTCAGCTATTTATAAATTCTGAGATGTTTGTGGCTAGTCTCATTTCAACAGCCACTCAATTAGGCTTGTTCAGTCTTTTATAGAGCTTAGAGCCGTGATCCAGGCTCCTAAGACCCCTTTTGAGAAGACTGAAATAGTCCTGTGCATGCAAAGATAAAAAGATGGCAGTTCAATCAAGTGACTCAAGTACTATGCAAACAGATAACTGTTTGGACTCATTTTCAAGAGTCTCTGTCCCTTATCCTTAGCAATATCCAAATTAAAGCAAAACACTTACAATGCTCTTGCATTTGCCTCAGACTAAATAGATTTCAGTCACTGCTCTACTGGGAATGAAACTAAACATTAAAGTTAATCTTCATCTAAATGGGTTGTAAAGCAGCTTTTCTCCATAAAAGATGTAAGCTACTTAAGAAATAAAGTGTTCAGGTTAATACCATGTCTGCATGTCCACATACTTCTCCCACCACAATCTATACATTTGTTTGTGGCTTTATAAGACTTGTCAGTGATATGGTAAATATGTAATTAGAGCAAAATTTTGTCACATGTCATCATTTCTGTAATGTAAATTCCTATGTGTGGCAACAGAAAATTCTTCTTACAGTTTGAGGGTACCAGCTAGGTCTGTAGTTTCCAGTGAATCCACTTATCTTTGAATTACAGTCATCTTCTCTGGCCTTAAAAATTGATTGAGAGATCGAGTGTGCTTAATAGCATATAACAAAGAGAAGATTTCATTACAGGGTAACTAGACAGATGTGACATAAAAATAACTATTTTATACTCTTGAGGAATTAGGCAAGACAGCTTGGCTCAGCTAGAGTTTATCAGCTCCTCAGGATGGAAAAGATGTGTCCAGGAGGGCCTCGACAAATGGGATGATTTTGTATTTGTGATCTCCACCTGTCCTGCATTAAGTCACCATAGTAACTCGACTTCTTTTGCTCCAGGGATTGCCTACAAAAAACAGACGGAAACCCTGGCCTAAAGATCGTGCTGCCATCTGGGAGCGTGCTGTGGGGTAGCAGTCTGCTGCTTTAATTATATCTATTTTTTAAAAAAAAGATGCTGCTGCTCATTAAACAGATCAAATCCCTCCTGTTTATCCATAATGTAGGCTACTTACATGGCTAAGACTGGTCCAGACTTGTAATGTAAGTTAATACTGCCCTAATTTTCTGCTGACTTAAGGCTGCCTTACCTCCCACTATCCTGAGAGCTCCAATATTTCTTACTGTCCTAAGTCTCTCAGCAGCACAGCTCCCAGCTGTAAACAGGCTGTAAGAACCCAGCTGGCTCAGCAGAACTGGGATCCAGGAGTTGCTATCTACTGCGCAAAAGCCAAAAATAGCTTTGGGGAACCCAACAGAAATGACCAGAGTGGCTGTCAGACTGTACCACTAGTGTATTGCACTACTGAAACCCAGAGATCCCAGCGAGGAAATGCTTCTAAGGAAAACGAAGGCGGGGGAAATAATCCCATGTTTGTAGGCACACATGCCTCCAGGGTTTTTTTTTCCAGACTGAAAGAAAATCTGCCGTTTTGATTTCTGAAAGTCAGATACTGAAGCAACAACAGAGCATGCCGGTGCCAACACAGTGCTCTTTTCATGCACTTACTAGCAGCGCCCTTCTGTGCAACTTTTTATGTAACCTGTGCAAGAGTTGCAGTTCAAATAGTCTGAGGAAAAGTGTGATATTAGATAAGGTGTGGTCATATCCTTTTACAGGCAAATAAAGGCCATAAGCACTAATAATTCAATAGACACCTAAAGTTTTCTTTCCTAATTCGGTAATGCAGTTGATTCATCCCACAGAGAGTTTGTTTTGCCTTACGCTAACTCTATGATCTACTTCAAAGGGGTTTTTTGTTTTGGTACAGGTTTTACAGGCACATAAAACCTCACCAAATCAATCTTGCCCATTCTTAATTAAAACAAAAACAACAAAAAAACCCGAACTAAACTAAAATAAACTTATTTAGGGCTGCCTGTAATCGTCCCAGTAGCAGAACCTTTACCGTGCCTCTACTGCCCCTGTCAGGATTTGCATCTCATTCTAGGAATTAGTTTCAGACACAACAGCACCATCTATCGAGACGATCCTCTGTAAATCCTAGCATGCCTTGCCAAGTGTGTTAGATAAAAGGTATAATTACCATGTTGTTAGTGACAACTGGGAAACTTATTTTATCTTACCATGAAAACTGTTTAACTTTATCTATGATTGTTGCTTTTTGGCCTGTTCAATCTAGGGAAGAGAAGACTGAGGGGTAATCTCATCTATACATACAAATATCTCAAAGGTGGCTGTCAAGAGGATGGTGCCACACTCTTCTCAGTGGTGCTTACCAACAGGATGAGGAGCAATGCACATAAACCAAAACACAAAAATTTTCACCTCAATGTGAGGAAGGACTTCTTTACATTGAGGCTGGCGGAGCGCTGGAACAGGCTGCACAGGGAGGTTGTGGAGTCTCCCTCTCTGGAGATATTCAGTTCACACCTGGACACGCTCCTGTGTAAACTGCCCTAGGTGACCCTGCCTTGGCAGTGGGGTTGGACTAGATGATCTCTAGAGATCACTTCCAACCCTAAAAACGCCATGATTCTATGATTCTCAAAGCTGAGGAAAATACTGCTCCCATCTCATCACTCAAGGTTAAGAACAAAATCAATTATTCATCATATAAATGATATTTTGTGGGTGAGATGCTGAATTTGTACTGTTGAACAAATAAAAACAACAGGGAAAATCAATGTAGTAGTTGTTCCAACCTGGTAATATAAAACAATCTCCTATTGAGATATACAATCGTTTAAGCAAGTTTTCCCCAGAAGTAAATAACTAAGAAACCTTCTCTTTTTTTTTGTTTTCTTTTTCTAGGGAGGTGGTGGTTTGAACCAGCTTCTCTGTTGACTATATTCAGGTGGTGCACTGTAGTGAAGTGTCTGAGAAGTAGCAATCAGATGGCTTTCAGCCTTAGATAATGTATTAGCTTAATATTTTAAAGCATTCTTCATCACCGTTTTGTGACTTATAATGCAATTTCTCTGACCTGTATCAAATAATCAGCCACAACTGTGGCAAGATGATCTTTCAGTATTCTTTTTTTAAAATCTCATATATATTATTTCTAGGCATCCAGATTAATATGACTTGACATTGCCTTTGAGTCAGTGCCTAAAAATGCACTCTGCCTGGCTGGCTGCCCGGATGATTTGCTTAAATCTGCTTTTAAGAAACATTGAAGACATTGAGATTCTGTCTCACTTAAACAAATAAATACAGTCTGCTTTGTAGAAAGCAGATACTGTGTACTTCCTCTTCCTCTTTTTGTTCCTGTTTAATAGGGTCTGGAGACTGATTAAAGGGGAAGAAAATAAAGAAAAAAGCCTTGTAAGAGGTTTTCAAGGAGAAAAAGCTAGATTCATGTCTGCAGCAGGTTCCATGGAACTTCACCATCTCTGTTCATTGCTTTCCTTGGCTTGATGCACATTAGGCTACAGTATTAAACTGATACATACAATGTTCAGAGACACCCTCTTTATTCAAACAACTGAAAATGCATGAGCAAAAAGAGAACCTGGACCAAGAAAGAAATCCCAACTGTTTTTGCATTTCCAGATGCATTGGGCCTTGGGTATGGTCAGCTGCAAATGTGATTCTGCATTTTAACATTCAATATCACCTTACTGCCTCACTTCGCTGCCCCCTACTTGGGTTTTTTAGCTTTGGATATGAGTTTTAAGAATTGATCAATGTTACTTAAGTAGCACAACATAGGTAGAATGACACTTAACATCTCTGTAGTTTCATATATAGCCCTGGCTGCAGGGACAGCCAACAGTGCCCTGGGCTGTGTCAACAGGGCATGCAGCCAGAACATGGAATGGAGAGATTCTATCTTTCCACTGAGAACTTGTGAGATTCCATTTTCGATTATCTGTCTAATTTTGGGCCCCTGATACAGGATGGACATCAATAAACTGAAGTGAGTTCAGTATTGGGGGCTAGAACCCCCATCCTCTGAGGAGGACAGGGGCTTTTTCAGCCTGGAGAACAGAAGGCTTTGGAGGGACCTCGTAGCGGTTTTCCGATTCATACAAGGAAGTCACTGAGAAGATGTCAAGTTCTTCACAGTGATGCACAGTGAGAGGGTGGAAAGCAATGAGCGTAAACTGAAACATGACAGCTCTGAACTGCATATGGAAACAGTGAAGGAGTGGAACAGGTTACCTATAAAGGTTGTGAAGGTACCAATCTCGCTGCTTTAGGGCAGTTAGTTACTGTCCCTGCATGCACCTTCCTTCTTTTCTTAACTCAGGTACTCCCCTGATTGTCATCAGTGCTTCTTCACTCTTCGGCTTTACTTTACAGTAAATATGAGCACTGACACCTTACAGCTATCCATATGCTCACCTATGACAGTTTTAAGATTTGTGAACACACCAGTTTGAGCTCTAACAATCTAATCACAGTGGTAAAACAGATTCACTCCATACTTCATTCAACACTATCACACCTACTGACAGAAATGACAGCAATGCC
This sequence comes from Oxyruncus cristatus, assembly GCA_013399855.1. Taxonomy (NCBI): domain Eukaryota; kingdom Metazoa; phylum Chordata; class Aves; order Passeriformes; family Cotingidae; genus Oxyruncus; species Oxyruncus cristatus. The sequence goes on along the minus strand of VXAY01003232.1, from coordinate 1,131,444 downwards.
ACTTAGCCACTTACACACCTGGAATTTTCCTGCAAGTTTTCTTGATGATGAAGATTAAAATATTATGAAAGACTTTTATTAATCAGATCAAGGTTTGGGTTTACAATACGAAAAAGCCCTCTTAAACACTGTATTGTCATAAGTGTAAAATGAAACCATTGTACTTCACTGATCTTTCAGAAAAACATTCTCAAATCTGAGGTGTAGCTGAGAGAAAAAAACCTATCACGCATCCAAACAGGTTGTGGAGGGTTGCTCTTGGGAGCAGGGAACACCTATTTGTCCTCCATTTGTGCAGAGCCTAACACAACAAACTCCTCATCCATGACAAGATCTCTCAAGCACTGCAGCAACATAACTCCAATGGTAGGCATAGTAGACTTACTCTAGTGTGCATTACAAATAATGGAATGTGTCCCTTGGCAATAAAACCTGCGTCAGATAACCACCAGGCTATGTATGTATATAATTATGCATACAAAACTGGATCCAAGTCGAATAGCTGCTTTAAAAATATCCTTCAAGGCCACATTTTTAAAGTTCTTCAGTTTCACATGGTAAAGGCACATAAGAAAGAATCAGCTTTGCAACTGTGTGGTTATCCAAGTCATTCCTATGTACAACTGGGTTTTTTTTCCTTGCAGCATCTTGTCTGCACTATGAGCTCATTAAAGCACTAAAAGATAACCATTAGAAAGGTGAACATGAACATTCTATGCAGGAGTGAGTTGAAGACCCTTTCAAAGTTTGGCTCAAGAAATTTTGAGAAATCCCTTCGTGTATGCTGGTTAATGTTAAGGTATATTTTCCATTCCTGACGGATCCTGCCAAATCTAAGGGAAGGGAGAAGGGCGGGGGGGAAGATATAAAGTTCTTATTGTTCCTGCTGAGTTTCCTTCTTTGTTTTTTTTCATTTTATCATTTACGAAGAGTATTGTTTTACTTCAAAACTATTATACAATAGGGAAGAGAACCTGGACCCCTAATCTAGCAAGTGAACTTTATCCAAGTTTTGTGCGCATGAACAGTTCCTGTAACTTTAGTGTAACTTATTACAGGTGTAAATTGAGACATGGTAAGGCATTTTGTTAACTCAGATGTGTGTACATAATTGCCTTTGTTTTGTTTTTTTTTTAATCACTTCTGCAAAGCGTTTGCCACACTCACTCAAGCATACTGAAGAGAGGTGCCAGCATTACTCAGAGATTTATTCTGTTTGGATCCTAGTTATTATTATTACTATTTCTTCTTCTCCTTCCTTCCTGTGTGCTTGGCATCCTGCACAGGAAAAGGTGGGGGGTAGAAAAAATGTAGAAACAGCAGTATCTTTATGGTGGGTGAGCAATGGAAGTAATGGAAACAGCAAGAGAAAGAAGTAGTCTGGTCTGAGAGCAGACATTTTTTTTCTGCCTTTTTTTAATTATTATTATGTTAGTAAAAAGAAACACGCCTTTGTTTTTTTCTGAAAAGGATGAGACAATCCATTTTACATATGTGAAGCTCATGGTTAGGAGCTGAAAGGGAGCTGGAGGGAGTTCTGACATTGGCGTTAGGGCTATGAAGGACAATACCTGAGTCTGAACAATGGGACAACAATGCCAAAATGAACTGGCAGGAGGAAAGAAGCAAGACAGTGGAAGCACAGGAAAAAGTATCAATGTCATAATGGAGTGAAGGAAAGGGCAAAACAAACACAAAGGATTCAGCAGAGCCACGAACTCAGGTTATGCAGTTATAAGATACTTCTGTCAGAGCAGCAGGATCAGTGCCCTGTCTCCACAACACCAGAAGTAAGACAACTCAGTGTATATCACTAGATTCGATGAGATATAAAGCAGGTACTGGAAAGAAATTGTTTTGTTTGTAATCACACACTATTACGTTTGAATAAATGTAACAGTCAGAGAAAATTAGTGCTAGGGAGACAAGTATAAAATTGCGTCTCTCACACAGCCACGGTCACAAAACAGAAAATGAGAAAAAGCAATCTCCAAAGAAATTTGCTAAGGGAAAATAAAGAATTCATTCTTCACTAGTAGAGAAAAAAACCCCAAAACAATTGTAGGGAGTAACTTCTCATTTAATCTTCTTTGACTTACACCATGAAATACATTTACCTTTACTTCACCCAGATACTGATTTTTTTTTACTGTAGCAGCTGGATTGGACATGGACCAACTGGAGGACTATAAAGGTTCCTTGCCTTGAGCAAAAAGCAACGCAGGTCATGAATTTTAGCTCATGAATGGGATGCAGTTTTGCTCAGACTTCAAAACAAGGGCATGAGTGTCTGTGGAGTGAAATCAACCTGTGCTACTAGATGACAACTACTTTACCATTTGAGAGAGGCTATTAAGTAGTGTGAGACATGGCAGATAAAAATACCAACCCTGTACAAAGGACTTCACATGTCCACTTCACCCCAAGCAAAGGAGGTTGGAAATACACTGTTTTGAAAGTTCTTGTTGCCTTCATCATTGTATGCAGATTTATGTTTTTGAAACTAAGCATTTTCTGTCAGCTGTACATCTGAGTTCACTAAGTCTGTGTAGGTGGGAAGCAGATGGTAGATATTACAGTTCACAATGCAGGGTAAAAGTCTTGTGATGCTTTAGATAGACTTCTAATCATGAATCCCGCAGAGATGCACACAGGCTGGACCTGCAGGAACTACACTAAGTTCATCTCAAGCCAGGAGGAGTTTGTTTGTTCAGATACCTCGATTTTGTGCCAGGACTGAGGTGACTATGACCTCAACCACTTAATGTAAAAGTCATATACAGAAGTATTCCTTGTTCTATAGACATACGCCCAAAACCAGAAAAAGAAACAAAATATTTTTGTAGAAATTATTCTTTACCTGTTATATTTCATCCCCAAAAATATGTGCACACATTCTCTTCAGCTCCTCAAAGACACAGGCTGAATGCAGCTGATCAGTCCACCAGCCAACTATATCTCTGAGCCTTGCAGCAGGACAAAACATGGCACACTGCTCAGGAGCCAACCAGTGTGCTTCTCCTGACTGCAGCTCCCTGCCACAGCCAGCTGGAAAAAGGGAGCTGCTCCCACATCACAGTCATGCCTGCACAGCTGGGCAACCTAGCTCAGTTTGCATGGGGCTTCCATCGCTCCAAGCTCAGAAGATGGGGGTGTGGTGAGGAAAACATAGTTGTCACAATGACTTAAGTGCAAAATGCCAAATTAAATTTTGGAAATATGGCCCTATGAAACCAGTTATTTGCTTCATAGAACTTTAGCAGTAATCAGCTATCTTCTTTCTTAAATCTGTAATAATTAAATATGACGTGGGAATGATACAGATGTAACACACCAAAAAAAAATAATAAATTCATGTTTATGTCTCTTTTCCCCTTGCAGAACACAATTTATACTGATGGTTTCTTAACAATTATACCTGCTCCAGAGTTTGCCCAAAGTGTTCTCTAAAATTAACACTGTTATTCAAAGAAACAAAATGTTTGAAACATTTCCATGTTTATTAGGCTTCTTCCAGATATTGTTTGACAGTATGAAGGACAGAATTAAGATGTCTAGGTACTCCTACTGAAGAAAAACAAAACCGCATTTGACCTAATCTGCCAGAAACATACCTTGGGATCAAAATTAACATTGGCATTCCTTATTTGTAAACAGAAAGCCCTTTGTCCTCCACATGTTAGCTGTGACGATAGTTTCCATTTTTCAACTAATTTCTTAGAAAAGGCAAAGAATTACACAGCATGATAAAAAAGTAAACAAACATCATTTAAAAACACTGAAGAACAGTGTGGTTGGCCTGATGAAACATAGATATCACTGACATTGGTACCTCTGCGTTTCTGCATACGAATGTAGGTCACAAGATGGGAAATAGTGTCCATGGCTGTTCAAGTGGCATAGCTGACTCCTTAGCTGTTATATCTAGGCCAAATGTTTCATTTTTCAGATAGAATATCCCCTGGAGAAAACAAGGATCTGTGGAGTTGACATCTACGGAGAACCTAGGCCTTACACAGACATTAAGAAAAGTTAATTATTTACTGTATTTTACTAAATACAGACAGGAACATGTGGTGGGGAGTGGCAATTTCTCCAGGGGCTGCAGGGCCATCCCTGCCGGGGTCTCCTCTCCTCCCCTCCCGCCCTCCTCGGTACTCGCAGGGCTGTTTCTCACCCGGTTCCCCTCCCTCAGCCCTGGCTGCCGGGCAGCGTTTTGCCCTCCCTTGCCCAGGCTTTTTCCCGGGGCTCTCGCCCGCCCGCCCGGGGTCGCTGGCACCGGCGGTGTCCGCCTCCATACAGGGGCCGCCCCAGCACTCGCGGGGCTGCTCTCTCCCAACACGCCAAAGGCTGGCCATGACCCTGGCACACTTGCTCATATGAAGTCACTTCACTGCAGGAGTCGCTGTCCTCGAAAATCCTCCATTCCAAACTGGACATGGTCCTGCTCAGCCTTGCTGGCGCTGCTCTGAGCAGGCAAGGCGGGCTCGTTGATGAAGTCGGTCCCTCCCAACCTCAGCTATTCTGCGATTCTATGGCAAATGCCGTTTGTCTTTGAAGTTTGTACTCCTCCATCACTGCTGTTAGAAGTTGCAATACAGCTGTAACAAGATTGTTGGAAAAATCCTCCTTTTAAATTTAGAGAACGGCAAAAAATACGTGCAGGACAAGGAACTGTAGCAAGAAGTTGTTTTATTGCAGCGCTGGGTGCACATTTGACTCACATGGACCCAAAGAGCACACAGGCCGTTTGAAAACCGCGCTTTTTTGTACCTTCCCGGTTACATAAGCTGTTACATATTCATTTACTGCCGCTTGGTTACCTTAAAAGGTAACTTCTCTGCCGAGGAAGGGGGTGTTACCTTTCTGGGCTGGTTGCAACATACCCCCCTGGACTTGTACAGGGGGGTGTGCGTCACACCTCGCTGGACTTGTACATGGGGGTCCCTTTGTGTACAATATGCTGCCACGTGGCAGAGGTGGATACATTTTTATTCGTATATTTTTGTTCCCTATTCCCGGCCGGGAAAGGTTCCCTGGTGTTAGGTCTAGATAGGACCCTTCACCTTGCAGCCTCCACGGTACGCCTAAACAAACTTTTTGAAAATAAGGCTTTATTCCCCTCTGTCCCATCACCAGGTTCATAATAAACCCAAATGATTTCATTCCCACCACCAAGTTCATTTACTTATAATAAAACTATATTATTTATTTCTCACAAGGTAAAGCCCTGTCTCCTGAGTCTGGGATGAAATACTGAACTAGAACCTTTGTATTTTACCAGCTGAGCACCACCATTGCAGGACTTTAAATCTGAAAGCTATGTGCTTAATCTGGATGCCTGAGGATACACAGATGCCTTTCCTCTCAAGGACAGTCTTCGGCATTTTGGATGGGGGAGAAAAGGGAAAGGAAATGGGCACTATGAGAAGATTAACTAGTTTTAAGTGGGAAAGTGTTCAGGTACTTACTAGAAAGCAATGTATTAACCCTGCAAATCTATTTATTCATACAAGTCAATTATAACTAAGAAACAAATGCCTCTATTGAAAAAATTAGCAACAGAAAAGATTATCATATTTGCCATATAATCATGACATTAATTTAAATCGACTGCCAGGTTCAAAATACTCTTATTTTGGGTTGGTAGCTCACATTTCATCAACAGTTTTTCCACAAAAGGATACTAATAGGGGTTTAAATTTATCGCCACAATTTTGAAAGATGCCAAAAGCTTGGCAACAGCAGTACAGCCCTCATTCAGCATTTAGGATAACATGGAAAAGGCAGTCTTTTTCCAGTTTTTGTCTTAAGCAATTGCTCTGACCAACCTTACCTCATTAGTTTAGCTAATTTTTTTCCTTTCTCTGAATGATTTTACAAACTATTTGTGCAAGCAAGCATCCTGTATGTGAAGCAATTCACCCAAGAAGAAAGAAAAATTAAGCATGCTCTAGAAATCTTAAGTTACTCGTTCCCGGTTTGCCAGGAGCACCATAAGGGCTGCTGCAAGGGGAAGAAGGCAGAAGGGAAATAAGTGAGCAAACAGCAGCGAACAGCACACATCAGCTTTTTGGATCGAGATTAACCTTCATCTTAGGACATGACAAGTTCTGAAAACACTCGCAGGAAATTATCGTGGTTTCTAATTCAAGTAGGATGAACAGAAATAATGAAACATTCTGAAATCTCCATTTTGCTGGTCCTAAATTACAGCAGATTGGGGGGAAACTTGAAAAGCTTCAAAGCTAAGGGAGTAAGTTTTTCACATTCAACAGCATATGACACTTAAATGTGGGGAAAAAATTTGCTTGAGTCAAACATCAGAAAAATTAGCTTTTTAAAAGCCTCAAAATAAATGGAGACCTGAAAGGTAGCTCTCCTCAAGTCCAAAATTCAGTAGTGAAGGAGACTGGAGAGCACTGTATTCATTTTAAGCCCAAGAAATTTCTGTTTTAAGGAACCCATAATAGTCACAGCTGAGGAAAAACCTCTCTGCAGCTCTATGCTCATTTATCCATTAGCTTTCAGACTACTGTTTGGCGTTAGTGTCCCAAAATTTCGTATTGTAACTGTGTAACTATATATTTTACAAGGTCAAAGCCTCTGCCAGTCTGAGAAACTATTATTTAGTGTCCAAATGTGAACACACATGCCACTAGAAAAAGGATCTATAAAAATGGTTATGGTCCATTTACTTTTTTCATGTTCATTTGAAAAGTACCTATACCATGGATGTAATGAAAATTACATATAATTTTAAAATAGACATCACCTGCAAAAATGACTCCCAGATTGCAGGACATTAGTGAAAATATATGACACCATATAGAGACTATTTATGGAGTATATTCACAGGAATGGTAATGTAGAAGAGAAGCAATCATAGTGAATTATTTCCCCTTTCACAGGTATAGATAATGAAATAATGAAGTTTGATTTCATTTACAGACTGGCAAGTCTTAACTTTTATGAGATGCTGTTGTTTCCACTGTTAAAGGAAACTGAAAGTTCACTTTGAACAGAAATGTCATTTTTAAAATAAAAGGGCACACAGCAAGTAATTTTGGTGCCTTAGTTGTAAGATGCAAGTTGGCTTTCCTATATGAGGGAACAGACACTATGAAGAAAAATAAATTATACTACAATAATATGACCGTGGTTCAGCTTTGAGAAGTAATTAACTAAGTTAAGGGACTGACATGAATCTCATTGATAGAGTTATGTAGTGAGTATTTTCTTCTCAAACTCCAGCAGTGCAAATGCATCTCAGGACCAGAGGACCATATCTGGTTCCTTTCAGACCTCATAACTGCATAATCAAAACCACAACTGTTTCCCAAATTCTGAAGTATTGTATAAAATAGTGTGTGCTTAAATTCATTACATCAGTATACATTTGCACCAGAAGTTTACCAAAAAACTTTTAAATGTGGAAGTAACTGTTAGGACACTCCATATATCCCATCATTTTGCTCAGTATCCAGTTCCCAGACGTTTTGGAGATCAAAGGGAAGAAGCAGAAGGGTGTATTGCAAACATGCATGAAGAAAGCATTTCCCAAGCATACTATTAATCACAAGGAAATCTTCTTGTTCTAATTCTTAACAATATGTACATTTATACTGTGGTAACACTGAATATCTTCTGAGAATAAAATCCAAAACAATCTCTGTCTTCTAAGCTAAAAATTTGCTGGGCTGAATGTAGCCCATTCTACCCAGGTCCAGATAGCAAGATGAATGTCAGAGAGGAAAAGAAAAGGTGAAGAGACTCAGCAGGATATCAGAGTTAGCTTTCTGCAGTCAGTTTATGAGATATAGTTTGTAAATTCTGTTACACTAAAATGCTTATGCCAAAAAATCCACAAGAATCCAGAGGAAGTAAAGAAAGGCAAATAACAGCTTTTTCAGACTTTTTACCATATTGCTGTACCCATCTTGCACTATTTACATTACCTCACAGTAAATATTCTGGTCATACAATTCAATTAGCAAATCACAACTCAAGAAAGCTATCTGCTCTGTGACAATTTAAATATTTAAAGCAACCAGCCTCCATAGATATAAACATCAAAAGCTATGTAAATATATGGGGACCCTAAAGCATGTGAAAAATTGCAGACAAAGCTTATTTATCAAAGCAAAGAAATTCTCAAGTATCCTCAAGCTGTAATTCGAGCAAAAGTGTATCTTGGAGACTGTTCGCATAATTCCACTCCGTATCTCCTTCCTCCCTTCCCCAAAACAGTGGGGATGATGGGAAAGATGATATCATACTTTTTGCTTGTTGAAGGGTCCCATAGGCAGCTAGAATGTACATGGTAGTTTTACTCAACTATTGTTAAAGCCACAACAACACATTCCAAAACAGTCCAAACCACTTTTCCAACTGGAAAAGATTTTTCTTTCTCTGAGGTCATTTAAAAGGGATTTTTGTCTTCCCTTAGCACTATGTGCAATCAAGCCAACATAAGAAGCCTAAACAGTAAGTTTTCATTTACCAGCATGGGGACATGGGAGAAAATGGACATTTAACACTAATAGCAGATAATAGGGCTGTTACATAAAATTCAATAAGCTCAGCAGGGAGTTTTTCATGTACGGTCCCTTCAATCCACTAATTAGCAGAAGAACCGCACAGAATGTGCATGCCCCCTGTGTTCTTCCTTTTATTGGACGGAAGCAACAGAGTTGATTTCTCTTTTAATATACTGAGATCAGCATCATTTATGACAAGTACCAAAACCCACTTGTTGACAACCTGCTGAATCCCTGTGCTTGTTCTTGTGCCCGTCTTTGATGTTTGTGGGGAACTGCAGAACACAGAAGAAAGAAAATCATAATGATCTTGGCAGTATTTGAGTACCTCTGAATAATTTTCTTGGGTTCTCAGAAGATATTCAAGTGGAAACCTGTACTTTTAATATCCTTCCACGAGCCAGTCAACCCTGATGGCTGAGGGGCTGCATGGAGCACAGCTGAAGTCAGTAAGCCCTGCAAGGAGCCAGTGGCTGCACTTTCATACAACAGTATGAACCATGTTGTACTTTTTATAGCTATGGCATGACATACAAAATGCCATTCAACAGTGCTGTAAAAATATAATAAAATCTAATTTTGGCTATGTTAAGCATTTCTTTCCTCAGAAGTTATTGCTGGCATGCTGCTGATACCCCCTTGGACAGGCTCATCAGAAATGACCATCAGCCTTCTCTTACCTTCGACAAATCTGATAAACCTACCCAGCCATCAGGTTTACTGTTTCTCAGATAGCACAGATGGATACTAGAAAAAAATAAATTTCTATTTATTTTTAAATGTGCAAGTTCAACCATCACATAACAAGAAACTGCATATAAAAACTTACTACTGTGGGAAAATTGAAAGTAGAGAATTTGTAAACTAATACTATTAAACATTTGATTTCTTTGAAGCTCTCAAATTCACTTAATTCTATCTCCTCTTTCACAAATTTTCCCTTTCCAAATATCACTATGAATATTTATAATTCAATAAATTTGGGGGGGGGGTTATTTTAATAACATAATTTTGATTGAGTTTATCAGCCAAAAGTGACTATCAAATGCTGCATAAGGCACTACAAAGTGAATGCTAAGCGGAGAACATAGACCCTTTCACTCTCATTACGTATGTTAAAGAAAGACAAAAAGCCTACATATATATTAAACAGCAGAACATATTAAATTGGAGGGTATTTTCCCTAAGGAAGTAAGCATCATGTTGTTAACCCATACTTACTCTTTTCAGAAGTGCCTGTCCTTTCCTCCATCCCTTAAGACAGTATGGGACAGGAATGTGTTAATATACATAATATTGACTGTGTGTTTTGGTGCACAAGAGGAATTAACTCTTCATCTAAATAGCAGATTTAGTTCAACCAAAACTGGTCACAGAAAGAAAAAATCCAATATTCAACAAAAGCATGAAACCTATCATTGAAATCAAACATGTACTATGTCCTCAGCCTATAGTTATTTTTTTTTCTTCAGTGTATCATATAGTCAGTCTAGCTTTTCACTTTTTACTATCAAATAACAGAACAGTGGCAGAAGACTGCATTCAAGGTAGATAATAGTATTCTACTTGAAACTTTTCTCAATTTTCACTTCTTCCTTCAGATACCGACCACATTCTCAGAAGATACCAGACAATATTAACCTCTCATTACTGTTTATAAAGTTTGTAAAAAGTTGAAAGAGATCTGTCAAAGCGTATTAAAAATGCAACATTTCCAAAGAGCCCCAACTGAGTAATGGGAAGCAAGGCATTAACAACCTACTGAACTTTAAACTCTTAACATGTCATTTTTCCCGGACTGTTAGACTCCAAAAAAATCAGAAGCAAAAGGTAAGGATGGGATTAGTCACAACTCTAAGTCTAGCATAAACTGATATTTGTGATGTTCACTTTTGTAACTTGACTAATTTTTTGTGAGCTTTCAGAGCAGTTAAGGTCTATGGACATCCCAAATCAGAAATTACTTCTTCACAAAATTTCACGACGGGGTTATAGCACAGATGGGAATTTCAGATCTTCAGCAGTAAAATGGAGGAGAAAAAAATTGTTCCTGATAGCTAGGATATAAAGACATGCCAATTCCAGCTGTCGTGGAGAATAAAACATCCCGTTTGTGATTAACCAATTCTATGTGGCTCTAGACAGAATCTTGGACATGCATCTTCCCAAATCTCTGTTTTCCAGCCAACCCCAGCAAGTCCCAGGCAACGAACCTCATGGAAAATTCCGCATTCTTACCCAGTTAGTTGGCAGTTTTGCTACCTTGAAATATTCCACATTTCACACTGACCTTTAACACCTGTCTTGGAAGGTGTCTGCACTACTGCTGTTGATGGTAGATCTTCATTAGTTTAGACACTCCACATCCTGGCACTTTTAAAGATAAATACATTCAGCATCAAGGGCACCACCTGAAAGTGAACTCAGGAATGTGGAAATTCCAACAGAAATCTAATTCTGAGCAGAGGCAGCAGAACAGACAAAGGTAGTGTTTCTTTTGTTTGTGTTCATGGGATGGGACTGGACAAGCTATTTTGCCATGACTTTACAAAAAATGCACTCGCTGTTCAAACAATTAACCAGGGAGCACACTTAGAATCCTTCCATTTAATCATACAAATCAAAGCAGACCGGGCATTTACTGACAAGAATTTCAAATTTAAGTAAGCAATAAAATTCATGCTTCCTTACTCATCACAGGCCCTGAAAAGGACTAATGCTTTGTGTTTCATATAACCATATTTCCTTAGGCCAAGAAAAACACCAGAGCAGTGTTTTAACTGCATGTATGAAGAGTCATCTGAATAAGGGTTATAAAGGATAACCTGGCTCTCAGGATAACCTTTCTCTCACCGGAAAACTGGTGCTCTCATTGATATACACAGCTGCATAACAGCAGTTCTTAATATCATTTACAGATTTATATGTGTAACTCCTTCACTTGGTAACAAAGAAATGGATCCTATAGATTGCAATACATAAAAATTCACTCTTAATTTCTTTTTGAAGAGACTGTATGGAGCACATTCTGCATTAGAGAAAGACAGAGATGATGAAGAGTTAAGCAAGTGGCTGTGATCACTTGAGGTGAAGCAAGCGAACAAAAGCAGTGAAAGAAGAAGAGTAGGGAGGTAAAGAGAAACAGAAAACAGGAATTGGAAGAGCAGTTTGAAGAAAGAAACAAACATACACATGCAATTCAAACTGCATTAAAACAAAGTGAAAAAAATGCTTTGAAGCTAAGTAATGTAAATCCATCTCCTATTCTGTTTGGGGTTTTATCCTCCTTTCATGGGTTATTCAAGAGCCGTGAGTAAGTAAAGGAACTGATAGTTGCAGCCACAATAGCAAATAGTTTTTGGAGATTTTTTGTATCTCTGTCTCTTATTCTGCTCTACCAAAGCCAGATGCAAATGATTTGTCTGAAGTGCAATTATCCCATAAAATATTTTGATATGGACAAAAATCTATAAAAGAAACATCTATCTATAAAACAAACTACCTGCTTAGTTTCCAAGTTGCAGAATAGGTTTTCCACATGCTCTTCAACTCTTCTTTACATAGAAATTGTAAAACCTTGATATATTATCAGAAACCTTATCAGACATGCAGGTGTTTCAAATATGCCCAGATGGGAGACAAGGTACATGAAACTTAGTATGCTGTATCTAAAAAGTTTGATTTAGAAGTGGAGTAGCATTTAAACATTTTGAAGATGTTGACAACTAGGACCTGAAGCTGTCAGTTTTTCCACTACAGCAAAGTTTCATACAGTGAGACATACAACTTGTCCCTGTCTTAAACTTAGATCCCCACTGGTACATTCCATGCTTTATCCTGTGTTTGTCAGGACTGTTGGGCTGCCTATGGAGAATTCCAATTTTCAAGTCTGTAGAAAACATAAATAAAAGTTCTGCTATATTTAGCACACATACTTAAGTAGGTAAACAATAAAATCAGTACATTAGAGCTTTTATCACATCTGTTCTGGCTGTGTCTGCTGTTACACTGTTTTACTAAAACAATTAATGTTGAGCAATGTTACAAGACACACAAAATACTACAGAAAATAAATATTAATTAGAAAAACATGCACTGTTGCATCTAGATTATAATAACATCTTACAATTTCTTTTACTTACTAAAAATAACTCTCCCAAAAGATCAAAGCAACATTAACAAATGTTTCTTAGTTTAACTTGAAACTACAAGATAAAAAAAAAAATTCTAAATGAGTTATTAGCACTGTAAATAAAAAATCTTTTTGATCTAAAAATACCTCTTTCTCAAAAACTGAAAGGACTCAGGTGTTCCCAAATCTTACCGGATAATGAACTTTATGTTCCAGACACAAGAGAAAAACAAATATCGGTAACGCACAAACCAGACTAACAGAAGCTTGCTTCCAGCAAAAGTGTTGTCAAAACTCCAGCTCTAAAATCAGACGTGTTCTTGGTTAGTGTTATCAGTTTGGATATTAAACTGAAATGAAGTGGTTTTGGTTTTTTACTAAGAGAAAGAACCGTTAAATTTAGGTTTAGGATAATTCTTGAGCCAAAGAGAAATTACAGGAATAAGCAGTTCAGATCTCTTACAGCCAAAGCAGAACCCTACTTCTAATACAGATTGCTAATGAATGTTGGCAATCAGCATGTATAAATGATAAAGTAAAGCAGTGGGAATGTTTTGAACACTACTTGTCTACTGAGGGCACAAGTGTGTGTTTTAATTAATGTAACACTCACTTCACCACTATTAGAAATCTGTCCTAGGACCAGTTGGCAATTGATGGAAATTCAGACCCTACTGGCAGTTTTACAGTTTGTTCATGTTTTATTTCCACAAGAAAATAAACCTGCCATTGGATGTTGTTCCAAATTTAACACCATTAGTAATTTTATAGACAAATTTAAAAAAACATTAACATCTCTTTAAAAAATATATTCTCCCTGGAATTTCTTCCCTTTGAAGCTGTATGTCTACATTTCTGCAGTTTATATGTATAGGCATGTGCAAAAATATTTTCATTTGGCAAAGTGGTTGAAAAGTTGATCTTAATTTGCTTTTTCCTATATCTTTCTAAATATATATATGTAGGTATATATGGTACTGCACTGCATTACATCCACTGACTGTATTTTCTACAGGGTGCTCACCAGACCAGCCATGAGAGAACAGTATTCCTTTACAGAGCAGTTATTCAATATTTTGCCTCTTTCTTACTGTTTAAGGTACTGCCTTGGGCATATTTACTGCAGAGCATGATGATTTAATTTTTTTCTATAACAGAGTAGAATACTGCTACTAGAACAGTAGAAGCAGAACTAGAACTAATACTATTACTAGAACACAAGTGGCTCATGAAAATTAGTTTGTATCCATACCCTTCAGTGGAATTATCCTCACCTTCCAGAGGAAAAGACAAGGTACAACCATATCAACGCTGTAAGCACCAGTTAACCCTCAGTGCTCTTATTCTCATTGTACTTCATATAGTGTAGCAATTCAAAGTCTGGTGCGCTATGTTGCGGACATACGAAACATTACCACTTAAATTTTGCAAGTCTCTAGTCTTCACTCAGTTGCAATGTTCATAGTACTCTTGAAGGTCTTACATCTTAACCAAGTTGTGATTTTTTTTACCCTCTCTAGATGAGCAGTAGAATACTTAATATGAAGGTAGTCTCCTATTAAATATCAAGTAATTTCTTCATAGCATGAAGCTGCTAAACTTTAAGAAAGGACAAGGTATAATCCCCTTTATTCTTTGGCAATGTTTAGTCTTCATCTTGGAAGTTTTAGCTCATTTCCCTATCCCCAGGTCCACTTAAGACAGACATCCAAAATGGAAAATTTCAGTTCAAATTGTTAAAGATTAGCAAAAAAAGCACATAAAAGAGAAAAAATTTACAGTGGGAAATACTGAGCACTGTTATCACCTAAGCTAATGTTATCACCTAAGCTAATGGCATGTCTATAACATAACCTTTCAAATATTCAAAGTTACAGATGTAAATGATTTAACAAGTTTACCAGTGACTTACATGTCTTTTTCATGGCTTTGATGAGCAGAGTACACAGCTGCCAGAAGGCTGGAAAGTAACCTGAAAAAAAGGAGTTTCCTGCCGAATTGTTTCAGCAATTTGAGTGCAACACCAGAACTTTCTTAGATCATTGCAGATTTGCAGCATCTTTTTCTGTTACCACACAACAGAATCTCTAGCTAAATGAATTCAGTAACTACAACCTCTGAGTGTACTGGCTTATAGAAGAGTCCATTCTGATGGATATGATACTCATATGAAAGAGAAAACCACCTAATTTAAACCACATTTTAACTGTTCAGCGTTTCTTCACCAAAATATTCATTACTCTCCATGTGTGTATGTGTATGTGCATATAAAAAACCCAGTTGTTGGCCCAGTTCCTGCAGCTGAGCTCCCCAAACATATATATGAATATGTGGATGGGCATTGCAGACAAGGGGGTGACAGATAAAAGAATCAATTCCAGAACAATTTGCAATTACTGTAGGTATTGCCTGGTGTTTACCTGTAACCAAAGGCTGGTACTACACATCTACATGAAAGGAAGGAAGTTTAAATGTTTTATAGCAGCACTAAATTAATGGTTAGTAAAATCATTTTTATGAGACCTACATAAAATAGCAGGTGCTTTCCTGATAAGGGATAATTGTCCAAGTTTAGTGAGTTTCCAACTGCATGATATTTGCTTTAGTCTTTCATAGCATGATTGGGAATATATAGATAATATCTCCAAACAAATAACACGTATTTCTGTGAAAGATATATATCTGGATTTGAGGCAAAGTATAGGCTAGAAAAGGGTGCCAGTATAGTCAGTTCTAAGATCTAAAATAGAGTAAGATGAGGGACTGAGCATTAGCTATACTATCATCATGTCTCTGATGCAACCGAATCCCAGAGTGGAAAACCAGTCATGCCTCTCATGCCTTGAAAAGAAATTCATAGCAAAAGAAGCATGTGGCAAGGGATGTCAAAGGATTGCTCAGCCTGCTTCACATTTTTAATGGACTCCGTTATATGCAAAATCTCTTGTAACCCCAAGTCATCTGCTCACATATGCCATATGTTCACACACCCAAAACCATTTCTGTGCCAAAGACCTGCAACAACACATCTTACAGAAATGAGGCAGGGGATAGGGCACCCACCATCAGATGAAGGACTTGAGCTCAGTGTGCTCAAAATAGGGAACTTCAACACCTGTTTTCAAAAAAGAAAGCTCAGACCACCAGATCATAGATAAAATTCATATGTCCTCTTGTGACTGTGCCACCATATGTTAGAAAATCCAAGACACTCAGAATCAGGATGCCTGGAAGAGAGTGGGAGCCTGAATATGAAAGCACAATGTTGGATTTAGGTTGGTGACATAGTCAGGAGGAAGCATCATTCAGACATCTCTGTGGAGAGTGGACAACAACGCTGTCTTGCGCTTATCCAGAGGAGTTTGCACCCTGTCCACATCCAATCTGCTTTTGGGATGTAGGTGTTTTTAAAGGTTGAGGCAAAAGCAGCTGCTGCTCTTGGATATGACTTTTGTTGCATGCATCCCATTGTGTTAAGCTGAGAACGCAACACTGTCTATCTGCCAAGTGCAGGCTCATCACGATGGCCTGTTGCCAAGGATGGCTTGTTGCAGAATCACAAGAGAGCATTAACAGGAATGAAATAATAAAAAAAGAAAACAGATGGAAACTTATCACTCTAATCTTTACATTGTTGGGGTAATAGCCTCTCAAAACACGGACACAACCAGGTATGTAGCTCCCAATCTGTTTTCTTTTGGAGGTAGCTGCATTTAGTGAGGCCTGCTGCAGGCTTGAGAGGCTCTTCTCGCCCTGTCTGTGAAGCTGCTTTATGCAGCTACTGAAATAATCAGGGTGCAGTTCATCAAACAAGTTTAGACTATTTTTAAAAACATGCTAGTATTTCAGTGCAGGAGCACAAAACAATTAAATGGAACTTCATGATAAAGAAAAGCAATTTGCAACTTAAAACCTAGACTGACTACTAATATCTATAATATAAGGCATTCTAAAATCATTAAAAAACATTGCAATGCGTTAAATCCTTTCTTTGAGATGTAGCAAGCCACTGTGCCTAAGATGTCATATGCCAAATTCTGTTGAAGGAAATTAAATCCATTATTTCACATTTTTGCTAGAGAAAACTGTGTTTAGGGTATAGTACAAGGCAACAGACACCCCTTCAGGCCCATGGAAGAAGCATGAAACCCTGCCTTTAGACTTCGTTACTAATTAATTACTTTTCCAGGGGATATAGATATGTCACCAGTACCAGACTTAATATTCAAAAGCGTAAGAGTGAACAGAAAACCATTTGGTGTTGGTGGCATAGCCCCTACCCTTGGAGTCACACGAGTCATCACCAGAGAGCCGTGAGTCCTCCCACCGCCTATATTGTAGCTGCATCAGGATGTAGGCATCTTAACCTGCTGGCATGCATTAACTATCAGCAAACTTTTAAAAATATTAATAATGCCTTCTGTCAAGTGTCATTTAGCCAAAACTGGGGCCTTCCTCACAAGCACACTGGTGCCCAGTAACTGCCAAGCAGGGAGATTTTTGCAGGGCGTCACATGCTGAGAGTATCTAATGTAAAAAGGTGAAATTGTGGACCTGAATCATTTACAATGGCTCAGCTGAGCCTTTTTATGGAGTAGGGGATGTAAGCACACATGAAACGAAGTCCATATGTTTAAACTAAAAAAATCCCTTCCATTCTTTGTTTTACAATCAGGTTATATTTTACGGCCTTATTTAGATTTATGAATAGTCAATTCTATATTTATAACTATTGTAAAAACTGAGCAGCTTATTGTTTTTGTAAACCTAACCTCTAATCTAAGCCAAGAAAAATAAAACTGAAAGCTTTCTAAAAAAGGAACATTGTTCTTACACCGACAGAAAAGATAGAAAAATAAATGTCTAAAATGAAATGGGCTTTCCTGGTCAAGGGAAAGTAGTGTCATGCAAAGAAAAAACATGGTTCCTAGTCAAGTTGGCCACCTGACCTTCTGTGAGGCTTCTAAGCCTTCAGGTCCTTCCCTCTACTTAGCCTGCTCTAAGGGTAATAATCACAGGGCACAAGCAATTATGCTGACTTCCTTCCCTCTGTGTCTTCATGGGAAATATAATTTATCACTAGGAACTATGACAAAGTCAAGAACTTACACCATTGGAAAACAGTCTGTTCTGTGGCTAACCTGAAAGGATTGGAAAAGGGAAAGTGGATACTCTTGGTAATGCAAATGCTAGATTGAACAGGAGGCTTGGTTGAAAGATAACAAACCGCTCAGTACATGTACAGTTTATTTAGTACAGCACATACCTCCTGTTCAAGACAGACAGAAAATTCTCTTCCGTTAGCTAGTACAGTGACACCATCACAATAAACACCTCCTATATTTAAATTTACAAAAGCTACGTCAACTATCCTCTCTAGTATTCCAAAAATTAAGGAAAAAAGTAGGAATCTGGAAGGTATGTCAGTCCTACAATTAATACAGAGTTCTGTTATGCTGGAAAAAGCACTGGAAACTTCTCCTATAGATCACAAATTTACTGCTCTGAAGCCTATTCAGAATCCTTTGTAAGTCATGAGAAAAAACAGCAGAGAAGTCTGGTACAGACAAGCAATTATTTGCAGCTCCATAAGGATGAAAAAGTTCCCTGAATAGGCAGCACAACAGTTTTTCAGTAAAACTCATCTACCAAAACTTCATATATACCATGCAAACTGAAACTACAGTGTTAAATATCTGAATTTCAGGGAAGGAATTTATAAACTTTTCTAAACCCCTGAAATTCAAAACTTAGCTTCAAAGATTTCCAAGAACTCTGTCCATTTAGACTATCTCTCTCTACCAAGACCATACATCATGTATTCTAAACACCGCTGTTGTATCGTAATGAAGGTACTGCACACTAGTGGCTTGGAAGGACACCACCACATCTCAGTCATTCTACTTTTGAGAGATGGGGCTTGCCTCCATTATGATCATACCACTTCCTAGATCCCAGGGCTAACAACAGCAGGAAAAAAAAAAAGCATCAAAGCAGTGGGTACAGGCGAAACAGAAGGGAAGAGAAGGGAAAAGCAAGAAAGAAATTAAATGCTGTAATATTTGACCTACTGGTGACCATTTTAGTGGGGGAGAGCAATAATGCAACACCCCTTTCTTCTAAAATTCAGACTCTACTTATAGGTTCTCCTCTGTGTGGGGTCTGAAGAAAATGGCTAGAAAAATACAAAGAAGGTTGCAGTGCACATGCTATGCCCAGAACTTTTTAAAAATCAAATTTAACCAAATTTGGAACTGCAGGTCATCAGTCAAGACCTTTCCAAGTGTCAGAAGTCACTCAAGCTTTTTCTTTACAACTGTACCAGTTTTCTTAACAGCAACAGAGAAGCATTTACAACATGCAGAGGCCTCACAACTACACTGTCCAGACCACTCACAAGGGTGTTTCCATCTCCCACTGCAGTTCATGTCAGAACTGCGCAATATCCCTAGCTGCAAGCTGTAATAGTGATGGATGAGTTATGCAGCTGATACAAAAAATCAGAGTGCAGTTTGCGTTGCTTTATCATTCCTGAGATATTTAGCATAGCTTTCCCTTCCTTCCAATTCACAGAAAGGCAGATGGATATGTTTTTCCATGCTTTGATGTATGAAAAGGACTGTCAGCTGTTTGCCTTTATTTAATAGTTCAAGAGCTTTTCAACAAAGAGAGAAACAAAAAAAGACAAAAAAGGAAAAGGAAACAATCTCCCCAAAAAGCAAACCACTGCAATATTTCCAAGCCAGAAGGCACAATCTGATCAGGTCACTTATGATGGCATGGATTTTACTCTTACTAGTGGATCCTTTGACATATCAAAGGTCAATGCTTCAGTAATGAGGTGACTGATAATAGTATTTATGTATCAAAAGTTTGGACACTAACACTAACACTAGTAGGTTTTCTTGTGTTTTTGTTATGTAAGGAAGATCACTTCATTGCTTCTTCTGGCATTACTAAATGTGGATTTGGAATGAGGAATGCAAAATGGACATTTTTTTAATCAGAAACATACTCAGTAACTGCATTACTATTTGGTATTTTTAAGCAGTCTACTTAGTGACAGAGCAATAACCCATCAGTTGCCCATCTGCATTGGAGCTCAGTGGAGCTCTGGTGTGAGTGTTGTCCTGTACTGCAGAAAGCAATATGCAGCAGGAGTGGAAAGGCCAGAGGCTTCACATCTTTAGTAAGCTAAGTCCCCAGTGGATTAAGATCTATTCTTCTCCTTAAAGGCTGAATGTACATATAAATCCCAGTGTTTCCATAAAACATTCATAGTTTGAGATCAGCAGAGCAAACATGGGCCAATTGCAGGGATTTTATTGTGTTTGCCTTCTGTAGAAATGTGAAATCTCAATCATTTTTCTTTTACAAGAGCTTTTGCAACGTGCCTTGCTGAATTAGCAGTGGTACTGTCTGG
The DNA here is from genome assembly GCA_013399855.1 of Oxyruncus cristatus. Classification (NCBI taxonomy): domain Eukaryota; kingdom Metazoa; phylum Chordata; class Aves; order Passeriformes; family Cotingidae; genus Oxyruncus; species Oxyruncus cristatus. Next base: position 1,111,349 of record VXAY01003232.1, on the reverse strand, counting down.
AAAACATATGTAATTAAATTGATGTACGGAAAGAAGAAAAATAGACCATTGTCTTTTGTTCCTAAAAAAAATAATATTCATGTATCCAAGAAATAGCAGCCAATGGATGCAGTTCTTATTAAACCATAGGGACAGGGTAAAAAGGAGTATCCTCCCATGTCGTGCTGCCAGAGCAGGCCTGGGGGCAGCGTGAAAACATCCAAGAGGAAGTCCATGAAAAGCTAGTGGAATTACTTGATGGGGGCTGAGGGAGGAAGACTGGAGGCTTGAAGAGGCCACTGGAGGTTCTCCACTTGTATCTGTTTAATGAGACAGAAGTATTTTGCTAAGAAGGATGAGTTATGAGGAAGACCAAAACTCCTCCCTCTAAGCAATTGTAAATCTGAAATTAAGAGGCTCCACTTGAGAGCCCTTTATTAAAGGATATATGTGTATTGGCAGAACAACAAAAGAACACAAAACAAAACCCCAACCGAACATTAATCCTATTTCCCCAAATCCCCTTCAATAAAAGGTAAATAGTTCAGTTTGTGCTTTTTGGTGCAATTCTAACCACAGTCAGTAGGGGGCGCTGTTGGATTGCTGGAGGTGCAGAGCCTGCANTTAAAGGATATATGTGTATTGGCAGAACAACAAAAGAACACAAAACAAAACCCCAACCGAACATTAATCCTATTTCCCCAAATCCCCTTCAATAAAAGGTAAATAGTTCAGTTTGTGCTTTTTGGTGCAATTCTAACCACAGTCAGCAGGGGGCGCTGTTGGATTGCTGGAGGTGTAGAGCCTGCAGTGCTTGGGGTTGGCCAACAGGGGGCGCTGTTGGGTGCTGGCGGTCGCCATGTGGAGGCCCTTGGTGTGCTGGGGGAGCCAAAACGGAGCCCTTCCCTCCCCCTCACCAGGAAGGGGAAAAAGGAAGAAAAAAGGGTACTTCCCAAAGGGGACTCGCGCTGTCTGCAACTGGCCGTGTGACTTCCCCTTTCTTCGCTGATGTGCACAAAAACCGCTGCCAAAAAACACGGGAACTGGGGGAGGGAAAAACAAAGGTGACTCTCTTCCCAAATAGTTCCTCTCCAATGAAGTCCAAGCATGTCCACCTGGGCAGGAAGGGCAGGGAAGGGGTAGAAACAGGGTGCCAGCAAGCCGAGGCCAGAGGAAAAAAAACAAACAAACCAGCCAGACTGAGAACAAAGTAGCCTCCCTGCTTTTCCAACGCACACCTTCCCTCAGTTCCCACAACCACGAATTGTGCCTTGTTCCCCCCCACTCCGGGAGAGGGAAAAAAACAAAACAAAACAAAAAAAAGAGTCTCCTGGCCCCTCTCCAGGCCATTAGCCTGGAATGTCAATCTGCTGGCCAGTTCTTTTGTGTTAGTCAAATACCCAAGTCAAAACCAGCCTGCCCATTCAAACATCCCTCCCACATAGTGGGCCAGGGGGAAGGGAAAATTAGTGTGTAGTTTTTTTGAACAAGTGAACCCATGACACCACTGCAAGGCCAGCTCCTGGCGGGGCCATGTTCAAAGTCCATTTGATGGATGGAAATCCTACTTCAACCTTGGGGAACAGATGCGAGCCCCTCAGGAGACGAGAAGAACCACCAACCCCTGGATGTGCCTGGGGTTATCAGGCCTTTTCAGCTGGATAGCAGCAGCAAGACCAAGGAAATGCCTTCTTGAATGTTCTTTCTTGAATGCTCTTTCTTGAGGAGCACTTCAGAGCTTGCTGTCCTTCTTCCCTGTGGAGCCATGAGCAGCAGCCATAAGAAATGGGGTGCAGAAAGATTGCCAGGGGTCTTAGTGCTTCGTAGCACCCACTGTTTTCCCACTATGCATGGGAAGGATTCTTGCCCCCAGCATTGATCAGGCCAGGGGCATTTGGCAACTCTCAGAAGGCCCTGAGATGGCTTCAGGTTGAGGCATGACCAGCATGACCAGGATGAGAAGTGAGGTCTTGCTCATATGCTTAGGGAATAGCTGATCGCCACCCCTGGGGTCAGGAAGGAATTTTCCCCTGGGGCAGATTGACACTAGACTCCAGGGAGTTTGCCTTCTTCTGCAGCATGACCACTTGTCACGGCTCCTCTGGTCCATTTTGGCTACAATACTGCCTGTAGCCCAATGACAGCCTCTTCTGCCCTACAGCTATTGAATGGGAGGTTTTTTTTTCCCCATGGTGGACTACCAAGTGTCTCCAGGATTTTTTTGCCATCCTCTACAGCACTGAGCATGGCCCCTTGGCAGGGCTCGTTAGGACCATTTTGACTAAGTGCTTGCTGCTCACACTACATGAATGAGGCCCTCTTGGCCCACATCAGGGGAGAGGAAGATTTCTAGACTCCCAGGATGACCCCCAGGGCTTGCTGCTTTTTTCCACTGTGACACTGAACACAGAGAAGAGAAGGTACACTGTTATGCCTAGAATTCTGCATGACGAGCTATGACCTAGGTTTGAGAGCTCCACCCAGGAGAACATCTCTCTGCAGTGCGGGTCCCAGACCCATCCAGGAGAGAGAAGCATGTAGAGTGATTAGTGGTCTACAGTTTGGATCAGCAGATTGATGAGAAGAGGACAAAACATCCTTTGGCCATATCATCTCTTCCTTCAAGTTTGAATTTATATTTAAAATTCTCCAAACCCTCTATCTTCAGTACTTATCCAAACAGGAAAAAATGCTGAGGCCAGAAAGTTCAGAAAAGGAGAAAGTATTATTTATTGGACAAACATTTTTCCCCCCTCCCACTGGGATTGTTGTCATGATATACCTCTTGTCAGTTGCTACTCTGAAGACGTCAACACATCAAGGGCTGAAAAAGTATTCTGAGAAAAAGAGGAGGAATGAGGTACATTCTATAAGCACGTTCCAGGTTTTCTAGTATAAATGTGCAATAGGGTCATGTTATCTGAGAATTAATCATAAAACAATTTATCAACATACCTGTTCATCTGTTTTCTCCCAAATATACAGCCCACTTCATTTCCTCAAGCTTAAAAAACCAAACATTTAGCATTTAAATGTTAATGAAGCTAAGTGTTCTTACTGAAATGCAATATAAGTTAGCTGTAATTTCTGAAAGCAACGGTGATTTGAACAAAAAGAAGGAAGCTGCTCAGATCTCTAAAGAAAAACCATGCATTTCAGCTGATTGCAGTGAAAATGTAAACTAACTTCCCAAGAAAACTATTTTATTTTATTGCACAGGTGAAACAAAACCTAGACTATGTGTTAGGAAAGTATGAACAACAGGATTGAAGGTTTTGCTGGCTGAGTTTTACTCATTACAGATGGACCATAACAGAGTAGTTACATACAGTGGTTCTACAGAAACATGGAAAAGGGAAATTTACTGAAAAAAACTTTTCCTTTCTTCATATTTTCTTTGCTTAACTGGAGGCCACTGAATGGCCTTCTCTGAGCATTATGAGATGTATATTGGTAGAAACTTTAAAGTCAAACTTACTGTCCTTCTCATTTTGCCAGTCAGCATCCAAGATGCATTGGTCTGTTTTCTATGCATTTTTTTCTCTCCTGCCTTTTTTGTGTACTTCATTGTTCTTTCACCTGCTTACTGCAGCTTTTACCAGAACTTCTCTGTGACATCAGGACCCTCCAGCCACAAGAATGGGGTACCCACCTGTTGACAGGTACTGTGGATTCCCTGCGGAAGCTTCAAGGAAAGCAAAGAGAGAAGCGTTTTGTTTTCATTTCCTCCTCAGTGAAACACGAGATGCAGGCCCAGCTCTCCTTATTCTTTTTCACCACGGACAAATGTAGCACCATGTTCATACATTTTTTTAGGCCAAGCACCATGACCAGGAAATCGCCACTACTGGTCACTGCTGAGGCTTTTACTGCTGATCAGACACTGGACATGAAAACTGTTCACTAACTCAGCCCAGTCCTCCTGTCCTTCCACAGAGCGACTTGGGCTTTCTCCCTTTGCTCACAAGTGCACCACTGAGAGCCCTGTTCCACACCACACGTCCCACCCCTCCCTTTCACGTGGTCGATCTTGCCAAGCAACTGTGGGCAACAGCTGTTTGAGTGCTACAAACGTGCTTCCCAGCTGTGTCATATGCACATCCCACTGACAGACCTTCCCCCTGGTCTGCCAAAAGGAGAGGGATGAAGACATTAGTAGTGTTTGTGGATTTGTGTGTGCTGAGTGTGTCTGCCTGTGCTGATAGATGCAGCCGGGCGTGTGCGCATGTATGTGTGAGTGCCATATGGGTGTTTCTCTCTGTGTGTACCTATTGGGAACACACATTCAGCCTCACCACTGAAAGGATGTGGAAGCCTGGAGCTGCAGCAGCCTCCCCTCTAACAAGCTGCCACATTTAGACTCTCCAAAACAGTCCCCTCTTGTTTGCTTTTCAGAAGGCATCAAAAGCCTTTCCTGGGTTTCTTCCTTTGGGGGGTTTGTATGTGACCAATAGCAACAGTGCTCTGCAGAGTAGCTCTCACTGACTTGTCGTGATGGGTTTCACAGCAGGACACCGAGACAGCACTAGGAATAGCCTTGATAGAGTGTGTCACCTTCTCTGGAGGGAAGTCCTACATTTCCATTATCCCTCTGTGCTCTTCGGTGTGTGAGGATGAGCTTTGTATCACAAAACCTAACAATGGGTGTACGATACCACAATACCTTCTGGTCCTTGAAGGCTTTTTATCCACAAGTCCACCACCTCTAAGTTCTTTGAAGTGTTGCAGAATTTCTTGAGCTCTCTCATGCTTAGAGGATCATAAATAGCAGTCTTTGCATCCTGCCTTTCAAAGGATTAAATTTGACCCTTTATTATCCAAACAAAGTTTTCGTTGCTCGTTTTCTTACTGCTTGGGTTTTGACTGGTGCCAGAACAAATTTTTAGCTAAAGTGGTGATTAGCACAGCCAAAGAATCCTGATGCTGAACAGCAGTGTCTGCTCAGAGCCTCAGTTCTCTGGGGAAATGGCTTGCAAAGAAAAAAAAAAAAAGTCTGGTACATGGTCAAATAGAGCCTTTAGTTTCTGTAAGCTAACTTCAGGGACCTGGGGCATATGCGAAGGGTTTCTAGTTTTTGGGAGTTTTAGCAGAGATGGATGGATTAACTCCTGGTTGCTCCTTCAGAAATGTGTATTTTTGTCAGACAAGTAAAATGTATGTATTACCAGACAAGAACAGAATTATTTGAACAGAAATTGTTTGAAAAAGAAAGAAACATACCATGAACTAAAAGACTGCATTTTGTTTAAAGTAATATTTCCTTCTGTTGCTTAGCTTTGTCTAAACCCTAAATGACAGTAAGAAAAAAGTAAACAAGAATGTCTACTCTCCAGTGCATTCTGTGTACTTTTTTGATTTTTTAACTGCTCTGCTCTCTAAAAATAAGTAAATAGATCACACACAGCAAACAAAACTCCTAAAACTTGTAACTAAAAGTTGTTTTGAAAGCAAATGTGCAAAAATGCCACAATTTTTTTACACACATATTGGTTAGAATATTCTCCTTGCCCCAAATTCATGTAGGTTAGGAACAAATCTCAATTTTAAATGCTTCAGAAAATCACTATGTTGCTTTTATAGAAGAACTTATGCTTCTGAACATCAGCAGTTTGATGTTTATCTTGTACATGTCAGGCCCATGTGCTATGCTTCATAGGGTAAAGCACCCCCCTTCTATAGCCCCATCCTAGAGGCGCGATAGATCATATACTGTGCATGGGATAGGTCGTCCAGAGTCCCCAGACAAAAAGTCAGTGAGCGCTGGAATCCGTTCCACTGAACCCCTTCACTTCAGGTAGACAGTTGGACTGGGCAAGGCCTCCTCGGCTTGTCCCGTCTGGGTCTCCAGAAAACTGTTGTCCCAATACCAGGATTCGTTACCCGAAGTGCAGTATGTGGGTTATGGTTTATTTCATATTTGTGCACAGATGGGTACTAGGTGGTAAATCCACAAAGCCAGCACCCCAAGCAGAGAAGACAATCATTATTTGCAAGATGTTAATCTAATACATTCAGTCTATGTAATAAACACTCCGTGTTTACTACTCCACTACTGGTTACTTATATAAAGGCTAATTGCACAAGATATTATGTAATTCATTATCAGTTACTACGCATGATCAGGGGTCTTTTGTTTCAGTCAGAGGTCATTTGGTTGTCATGATCTCCCCGTGCCAGAATTACCTTTTACCCAGTTGGAACGGATTTCAACACAGTTGCTGAGTTAGTTTAGTTAGTTTTTCTTATCTCAGGTGTTTTTGCCAAACATCCTTGTGGTCTGTATGTTCTGCATTCTTTGTGTCCAACTATCAGTAGCACTCTTCTTCCCAAGCTTTGTTAACCTTCCTCTGGGTCTGGGATCTCTGAAACATGTCAAGCCCTAAACCTTAACAAGCCAATTCTACTGGCAAGCAGTTTATCTTAGCATAATCAATGCTGCTCCTCAAATCCTGTCCCCAGAGCTCTGCTACTGCTTTGCCCGAAGCAAGACTCTGCCTGTACTGCTCCTGGCTCCTGCAAACTCTGGGCTCAGAGCTCAATCTCTTGCTGTGAGCAGGAGCCAGTCACCACAGCCCATCTGATGGGAACTTGTGGCTCCTACTGCCAGGGCTGCAGTTAAGAAGAAGATGCGATCACATCCAGACTGTCTTCAGCCTCACCATCCCTAATCTGGCCATGAATCTCAGCAGCCACACCTCCCAGAGGGAAAAGGTCCTTAAGACCCCTCAAACTGAGTGAGTTATAATGAGCACTACACTTTTAGACTAACAAGAACAGAAGTCAGAGAGTACCTGGCTAATGAACAGGACAATCCTGCTTACATAATATATAATATATTATTCTTTTAGGACAAAGAGTAATGGGTACAAACTGAAAGAGGGGAAGTTTAGTTTAGATATTAGGAAGAATTTTTTTTCTGTTAGGATGGTTAGAGACTAGAAGAGGTTGCCCTGGGAGTTTGTGGATGCCTCAACCTTGGCAGTGTTCAACATCAAGTAGTATAAAGCCTTGAGCAACCTGGTCTAGAGGGAGGTATCCCTGCACATGGCAGGGAGTGTTAGGACTAAATGATCTTTAAGGTCAGTTCCAACCACTTAAGATTCTATGATTCTATGATTCAACCTCCAAATCCCTGCCAGCCTCCTGTGATCTAAAGATGGACAGCTAAGGAGCATGGTAACCCTGATTAAAGTCAGGCTAGTGCCTCACAAGCTTCTTTTTATAACCTTCCTTTAAAATACAACAAATGGACCCTGCTATTGAAAAACCTCTCACTTTCCCTAAAACAGCAGGATCTTACAGAAATTCCTGTTCATTTCTCCATATCAGCTAATAAAACTTTGAAGAAGTGATTTTCCTCTCTCATAATACTAAAACCATCTCCATCCAAGTTAATATTTTCTTTAAAGCACAGTTAAAGGAAAAAGCTGTTATTTTTTCTAGGAACAAAGTAAAACATGGCAAGGCTAAGCCTGAATAATGAAGTCACCACTCTCTTAAGATCATCCATTGATTACTTACCCAGAGTCTGCATCTCTGGGATGTAATGATTTTCCATGCTAGCTCCAGCACATGAGATGACATGTTGGACTGACATGAAACAGAGAAAGGATACTTTCCTGCTCAAGTGTTTCAATATGGCAGTTAGGTTTGCCAAATCCAGTGTCTCCTCACTGAATGAACCTACAGCATAAGGTGAAGAGGGGTGTGCTTCTCTGAGTATTCTGCACACTATTCTTTGTGGTAACAGTGACCAAGTTGGCAACTTCATAATTTCTGTGCCTTCAATGGAACAAGACATCTCTTTAAAAAAACAAACAAACAACCCCCCCACCAAAAAAACAATAAAAAATGCAAATCCTCAATTAAGCCTGTGATTGCCATTCAAAGATTAGAAGCATCTCCTTGACAAACAGCTTAACCATGAATAAACTTGTCTCTCCACTCTGTCTTCAAGTACGAACTCCTAGACGTAAGGACAGAAGCCACTCTCTTCAAATTCAGAAGTCCTACACATCCTAGGATTCTGCCCACAACTACAGGACTTTTAAAATTGCCATAGATGTTATGGATTTTCAGTAGTATCAGGATTTTCAGTCCTGATTTTAGGTATTTTAAATAAGCAAAGAAAATTCCCTTTTGCAAGCTAATTCATAGAATCATAGAACCATAGAATCAAACGGGTTGGAAAGGACCTCTGAGATCATCAAGTCCAACCCTTGATCCAACCCCACTGCGGTTACTAGACTATGGCACTAAGTACCACATCCAGCCTCATCTTGAAAACCTCCAGGGACAGAGAATCCACCACTTCCCTGGGCAGCCCATTCCAATGGCTGATTACCCTCTCTGTAAAGAATTTCTTTCTAATATCTAACCTAAACCTCCCCTGGCACAGCTTAAGGCCACGCCCTCTTGTCTTACTGCCGGTTGCCTGGGAGAAGAGACCAACCCCCACCTGGCCACAGCCTCCTCTCAGATAGTTGTAGAGAGCGATGAGGTCACCCCTGAGCCTTCTCTTCTCCAGGCTAAATAAGCATCAAAGCATCAAAGACCAGCTCCAGGAAAGAGTAATGTAATTTCAAAAGGGCAAACTGCAAAGATGATGTTATTATCGTTACAAAGTATTCTGCTATGGATGATTGTAAAATCTCGGGTACTTTAATACAGGCCAAATATAAATCAACAACCCCTCTATATTCATCCTTTTCAAGGAAGTAAAATGACGTGTATGTTTCATTCCAGTACTTTACCCACCCTTTATCCCAGTTTAGAAAACAAGTGATAAAATGCTTCTGACACTGGAGCAGCCATTGCAGTATTAGTCACAAAAATAAACCTCCTAGAGCCAGTTTCTGCAGAGCAATACTGGCATCCAGTGGCCAGTTAAGTAAATCCTTAGTGGCTGCATTCTGCAGAGATGGTTTGTCTTTATACGGGACATGAGAAGACACATCTACAGTCTCAGATCAAGCACAGTAGGACCATTCGGTTTCTCATAACTGCATATTGACTCCATTCTTTGATGACCAAAGCAAGCTCTCGACAAGTTTAAAGAAAATCATTAAGTTGAGTCGTATATTTTGTGCATTTGGTACAATCACAAAAGAAAGTTTCCAGTCTTTTGAACACTAGAGGGGTTAGTTTGTGCTTTGGGGCCTTTCTGGTTTTATGTCTTCACCTTTATCACTTCATCCAATAGTGACTCTTCCAACAGTTGTGATGACTAGCGTTACACTCTCAATACTTTTTGTACCCTCTAACTGAAAAAAAATTCAGATGCATCCCAACAGCATTGTGTGGTGTGGTACCTACACTGCCTCAATTTTCATTAGCAATCATGAGACTGAAAGAAGCAACAGTTCCAGTTGTTCTAATTGTGTGATTTAAGTACTAGTTGTGGGATTTAGAAACCACAAATTGGCCAAGCATCAACTGTTTCCTGAGGGAACACCATGGAAACAGAGAGGCTCAGTGACCAGATATCCCTTGTCAACTCTCCCTGTAAGCTGCTCAGTCCAAACTGCTGCCCTGCAAAGCCACGTTGAGTGCCTACAGATTCATCAGCTGAATAATAGGTCTATATGTGAGCAACTACCCAAATCAGCTCATAACTAATCTTCACAGATGAAACTATACAACTGACTTTGGTCCCACCAGACCTCAGGTGGCTTTCTAGGATGACAACTTTAACTTCCCTGCCATGGGAGCATGAAGGAATGCAATACAAGGATAATCCAAGTGGAATTGGGCCTTAGCTAAAGCTGATGATCTCAGATGGCCCAGCCCCTCCAAAACCAGGTAGATGGCATTATCCCATTCTAGTGCTCTGAGAGCACTCATTGTATTGGGTGCTATTCAGTGTTGGTAGCCACCCTACCCTTCTAGCTAACTCTGCATTCAACCTGTGAGACAACTGAGCATCCCCTGGACTGAGAGGCCGTTGCCTTTGGCTTGTTTTGCAGACCTCAGAACAGATGCAGACAGGCCCACCAGCCCCCTGCCAACACGTACATGTCTGTACCACAACACCTGTGCTTTTCCTTAATGGGGGATTTTTCAGCATCACAGAATCTTCAGCAACAAAGAGTCAGTTATAATTTTTTAAAAAAGCTTGACTGTATTAAAGCAGTATCAAATTAAAAAGTAAACAACACAGACCCTTATGGGGCTATATCACGGAGTCGAGCACAAACAAAAGTTCTTGACAAACTCTAGGCTAGGGTATGCCTAGTGAACACAAATTTCTGGATTTAACAAAGGTGACAGGAATGCCCACAGAGCTTAGGTGGGGCAAGGAATGTCTCCATCACATGGACAGCCTCCCTTGGCAGCCCCCACCTGTCAGCTCTATAGGAGTTTTTTGAAACAAAAGCCTGCAAAAGCGTAAAAATATTCATTTTTCTGTTTTTTTTCAACACTAGCAGAAATTCACTTTTCCGCCATACCCCACCAAAATTTAAAGACAGACACCCAACACAGAAGGAGTTTCAAAATATATTAAGGGAATATCGATACAAGAAGGTTTGCAATGTTTTTTCACATGTAATTGCTATATAGAGCACATATATACTTTTCTGATCAGTCAGAGTTATGTGTATCTACAAAAAACTGGTGACAGCAAAATTAGGTATCCTTAGAGAATTCAATAGAATTGTAGAATCATATAGAGTATTGCGACTTGAAAGGCACCCATAGCCCGGAAAAGAGGAGGTCAGGGGAGACCTCATCACTCTCTACAACTCCCTGAAAGGAGGTTGTAGCCAGGTCTCTTCTCCCAGGTAACTATCACTAAGAGAAGAGGGCACAGTCTTAATCTGTGTCAGGAGAGCTTTAGGTTAGATATTAGGAAGCAATTCTTCACAGGCAGAGTAATCAGGCATTGGAATGGACTGCCCAGGGAAGTGGTGGATCCTCTGTCCCTGGAGATTTTTAAGATGAGACTGGATGTGGCACTTAGTGCCAGTACCTGCAGTGGTAATGGATCAAGGTTTGGACTTGATGATCTCAGAGGTCTTTTCCAGCCTGTCTCATTCTATGATTCTATGATTCTATGATTCTATGATTCTATGATAAGGATTATGGTTGTCCAACTCCCTGCTCCTCACCAGACTGCCTAAAAATAAACCATATGACTAATAGCACTGTCCATCTTACTTGATGATACCAAAGCAAGTCAAGAGGACTCACAACAGAAGCCATGCTTTCTCAAACACAAGAGTGGGAGCTCAGCTGACAAGGCTGACCAGTTTCTCAAAGAGCACAGAACATGTATGTCACAGGAGTAAAACAGTACAGTAACTGAAGTATTCCTGACACATCTGAAAGCAAAACACAAATGCCTTAAGCCTTCCCTAGCAAGGCAAATAAAAATATTAGAAATATATGCTATACCTACTGGTTGGACAAATGGCTTTGACTCTTAGAGTCTTAGGCCAACTCCTCATGTCTTGAATCCATATGCTTAATATAGCTCTGTGTTATTTGTGTTGATTGCCTGACCCACAACCTCTACTGTTAATTAAGCACAGGAAACACAACACCAGAAGAACAATAAACAGAGGCAGAAGATTTTATGCATTGCTGTTACCTGTGTTAAAAAGGAACAGAGGCACAGGCTCAGTTAGTTTTTCTAATGGCAGTGACAAGTACCATGCCAGCTCCCACTATAAATTGCAGCCAGTTGGCTCTATTCAAGATAAATACACCTCCTGTTTTTTTGCCCTAGTCTGGAAAAGTATAAGCACATCATTACATACCTAATCCTTACAGAGAGCCTTCCCAGCATGTGCTTTGGAAGCAGCAGTTTTGTAGCTTTGCTTCTCCGTAAATTCTGCTTTTGGCACAAAATACCTAGGTCCCATGCTGTAACATGATATACATCTTGGCTAAATGATCTTATTATTTGTCAATAAACCATGCACAGCTCCTGCTGGCCTGAATTTACAAGCAGACTCACATCAGATTTTCAAGTCATTATAACGTCACGGTGTGTTGATTCAATCTGCTCCATGCCACATTTTTAGCTTATCTTTTCTCACACAAGTTAGAAATTGAAGAGATAGACTGAATCTCTTGTCACAGTTCAGGACAGAATCATTCGCCACATTCACATATTCAAGGACAGGTTATTTTGGTTGTTCCTTAAAAAAACCAACAAAACAAAACAAACAATATTTTAAGCTGGTTAGGAAAATGCCTATAAACTTGCTATTTGTCCTAAATCAGTGCATCTTCTTGACAAATTCCGGCATAAGGGCCAGCTAGTGTAGTTCAGCCACTTCCTTTCAAAGGAAGGACTTAAGTAAGCCACAGTGACATAGCCTGCAATAACAAGTTGCTTGTGATTTTCCTTGTAGTGTTGGATCCTCCATGTTTTCCTAGTATCTTGCAGAACCAAATCCGTCTGGAAGCCCTTCCAGTTCTCAAACTTCAATGCAAACATGATGTGGCATCCTCTATTATAAAGTCAACTTAAGTAAAATTCAATTAGACATTAAAATTACTTGTTCTGTCCTCACAACCTCTATAGCATGGTTCAAGCATCATTTCCAAAATAACTACTTTAAAACTTAACATTACAACAGCTACAGAGCTGTCTCTTTGTACATGTTCTGAATCAAAAGGCAAAGAGAAATACAGCTAGCATACCCTACTGAAATTTTATGGAATATCAAATTGCATCAGACACCCTTCTAAGCCAAACCACGGTAAGCCACACTAACACATTGGGATTGTTCCTACTGCAGTTGAAAAGCTCCACATTTCCCAGACAGGACAGGGCATGACATTTTCCCAATGCACATTCTCCAAAAACCACCCAGAACAACACCTCTGTTTTGACACTCAAGCCATGAAGAGGAACACATACCTTGTCTGCTTCACACTTAGGACTAAAACAGAATTTAAGTGCTCAGTCAGTTATTTAAACACTCCCTTGCAACTACTGAAACATTTATAAACAAATAATAAAAAAAACCAAACAACCCAAAACTGCATCAACCTGCAATGTTTTTCTTTTTTATTTGTTTACAGGCATACACACAAAGTGTTTGTAACTACCCATGATGCCAGAGCTACGCTTTTCTGCTTTAAGATTTCCACCCAGAAACCGCTTCAGAGTTCTCCTTTTCTACTTCTGCCAGGCATCTTTTCCTGAAAGAAATGGTAACCCAGTTGCTCCATCTGTTGCTGCCCTTTAGCAGAGTAATACTGGCAGAAGCTGACATAAATTTCTACAAAGAGGACAATAAAATCTTTGTATTGATGTAAGTATATTTTATAGAAACTCAAAAAAAGGTCATGGTGATTGGAGGAGATTACCAATACTCTAAAAGTCAAATGTTATACTCATCTTAGAGAAGGGTGTCAAAAGAATCTTGAGAGCCACAGGCCAGTCAATCAAACTTCAGTTGATGACAGGGCTATTGAACAAAATGCAGCTGGCAGCCACGTAGTAGGGACATCCCTCGAAGAATGATGAATAGTGCTTCATGTCATTGCTAAAAACCAGGGTGGAGGCAGAGTGCACTCTTATACTTCTCAACAGGTATATAGTGCCAAATTGGAAGCAAACAATACCATGGAGAAGGCTGCTACTCACAGGAGCCTGTACAAGCTTGAAAAATGAGCTGTCAAGGAAGCTTGGGAAGTTTAACAAATGCAAGTGTCAAGCCCTGCACATGGGATGGAATAACCCCACACAACAGTACAGGTCAGGGGCTGATAAGCCAGAAAGTATCTATGCAGAGAAAATCTAGGTGTGTTGATAGACAGCAAGTTAAAAACAGTCAGCAGTGTGCCTTTCCTTGTAGGAAAGAAAAGCAATTATATACCATAATGGCTAATGGAATAATTTATTCCCTTTAATTTACTATTTGCAAGGGCACATCTAAAATAGCATATCCTATTTTGTGGTAGGAAAAAAAACAAATCAAAACACAAAAACTAAGAACTTGAACAGCCAGTTGCAAAGAATTTATACTTATGCTCTGTTTATTTCTTCTTTTCGGATTTTATTTTCTTTATCATATTTTAAGAGATTAATCAAAGGGAAAGGAAATGTTTTCTGTTTCCTAAAGTATACGAAAAAATGAGGGGAAAAAAAAAAATCTTTATTTTCCCTGGAGTCTCATACCTGCCATGGTAGTTGAGGATGTCTCAAACACCCATGATGAATTAGGAGCTTCCATTCCCCAGATACATCAACACAGAGCTGTTACAAGTGTAGGTAACATAAAATATATGTTTAAAATCTGATAAATTTGCAAAGTGATAAATAAATCTTTCCATTCCATTTCCATTCCAATATATACAGGGCTGTATATAATACCCCCTGTTTTCCAGCTACGCTTCTACAGTTGCATTTTACCACAGAAAAATCATTCCTTATACAGGAACATTCAAATAAGATCGTTTGAACTTTTACTCCATACAAGGATTGGTAGCTTCGAGGTTTTTTTCTTCAAGTCACTGCTTTTAGTTAGTCTAGTGTTCTACTTTTTCAACAATCATTGACAGCCCAACTCAGCTCAATTTTGCAGAAGAAAGCCATTTGTTTGTTTAACTATTTATGATGAAAATGAATGGCAATAAGTGCTTTAAAAATAAAAATATGAAGGACTGAAAAACCCTTTTAAACAAAACAATAGAATTTCAATTTCCCCTCCACACTTCCCACAATAATTTTAAAGCAACTGCACTACTTTTTAATTAGCTTCTCATATTACTGTCTTTTACTCTATCCAAGAACATTGTCCAATATTCACAATAAAGATAAACAGTAAATACAGAGCTTGGTATAGCTTTCTCCCCAGTCTCCCAGTAACAGGTTGTGTGAAATAAACGCTATGGAGTTCTATTAGGTTGTTGGATTTTTTTCAGCCTCCTTGCTCAAATCATATGAGCTGGTTCAGTGATACAGATGTTAAAACTCTGGGAATAATTTAATCAGTTCTACACTGAATGTCAAACTTCTTTAACAGAAAAGAGGGAGGAAGTGCAGAGAGGAAAATAAATGTTCCTGTGCTGGCATCCACCTTCTTCTCCTTTCTGCTCAATGAGCTCTATCCCAACAAAAGAATGGATTCAGTCAAGCATAGTAACTATTCTGTCTGAACGATGTAACTAGCAATTTGGTTCCTTGTGTTTTTCCAAAAAATGTGAATTCACATTTTAATTTCATGCAAGTCAGGTGTCAGAATATGATCTCACTACAAAAAGGTTTGTACTGCTACACAAACCAATTTCTGTCATTGCACTATCATAAACAGTGTGAGCAAATTGCTATCAAAACAAACACACCTTTGAGCAGCTGAGAAGTAAGAATGCTTCATATATTCTCCAAAATGACACAACAGATAAAAACTGAATTTTATTACTGTGAGTAACTTCTCTGTTGCAGAATTAGAAATGAGAAACTTAAAAGCAAGCCTGCAACACATAGCAACATCACATCACATCCCTAAATGCTTATTTGAAGTCTATTATTTAAGTGATATCCTACTTGCAGGATCCTTCTTTCCTTTCTCATCTTCAGTAAAAATTTTGTGATCCACTAACCCTTTTACAAAGTCACAAACATATGTTCTTAACTGTGAGCTCATTGATGAAAGGAAGCTGTGACAGCAGGCAGGATACTCCTGCCCTGTTCTTGTCTTTCCATGGACTTTCCCTGAAGAGTCCTGACAGTTCTGTGGCTCCAGCAGTTGAGATCACAGTAACAAACAGGATATCTGTAGTTAGTACTTGCAGTTCAAATGTTATAATCTACAATCCTGAAACATTAATCTTTCCAGTACAATTGGTGAGTTTGAAGTAGTTCCTTCCATCAGGAATTCCCACACCAGCAATTTTCATTATATTCCGAAAACTTTGCACCAGTTTACTTAAACTGATAGTGCTGCCTAAGCTTTATAATTGCAGAGCATGCAAGCAAAAATAAATGGTCTGCCTCAGACAAGCTGCTTCCTTTACCAAAGGCCACTGTAACTATGGCTGTGTTGCAATTCTCTCTAAGACTGAGAGGCCTAAAAAGGAAAAGATGGCACAGATCATTAACTCACAGGTAAAGGCAGGTTCACTCTTTACTTGCTGTCATTACAGGAGGAATTTGCAAGTGTTGCACAAAAATAAGAGCAGCTCAAAGTTCTGTCTGTATCATTCCATAAGTCATGGCACTTAGAGCAAACCACGTTTTGCTCTGCCTTTCACGCTATTAGACCAAACCAGGAACTCATATGGAATACCCGTATTATCGAACTGAACAGCTTTCAAAATGCCATCAGGATGCACAGCAGCAAAAGAAATCAGACTACTTGCTTTCAGTGTAGAGTGCCACCACCTCCCACAAGAGAATTTTAATTTTATGTCTTTGGAATATGGTCTCCTTTTAAGAACATAATAAATATCACAGAACAAGTCCAGCTATGTAAAGCGTACCCAGCCATATAAATTATGAAGCACCATAGCAGTTTCCCTTTAAATAAATTACCTCAACTTGTGACTGGGACTGTAATTAATTTTTTCTCTTCCAAGAGTTCGAAAAACGTATCCAGTGTCAGGCTTCCTCTGTGCAGCCTCAAATATAATTAGTGGAGCTCTTACTTTGATTAAACTATTTCCTAAGCCTTTTTTATTACACCCTGCCATCTACTTGGCATTGTGAAAAGCAGCTTTAGACAGACTCTCCACAGTCGTCTCCCCTCTTTCAGACCAGCAGTCAGTGGCAGATGCATGCCTTTCTAAACTCACAATCATATCCCCTACTCAAGAAGGGAAAGAAAAGAAAGCTTTTCAGCATAAGGCTTGCAATTTTTTCCATATGCTGGCTCTAGAAAGAGCTTGCAAATAATTCAAAACATTCAGTAGGGGCATAGTTTTTGCCCCAGAAGGCTCTGCCAGTAAGTTGCTGCCACATTCTGCTCTATTACGCAGTTACTTGTACCCGTCTATTGTGTCACCTCAGGGAAAGCATGTACTCCTAGAACCAGAGGTGAGGTCTTTTTCAGGGCTTTTGTTTGATTTTTTAAAAAAACATATCAGGTACAACTTTGTAAATTAACTAAATTAACAACTAATAAAGGAGCTACTTGCCACTCAGTGATTAATTTAGCATGCTGTCCCTAAAGCAGCTCAGGGTTGGTAAGTCAGCAATTACTGTGGGTTGAGTAGGCAAGATTACACATTTCTGTTCAAAGAGAAGTAATTAAATAATAGCTTCACCAGCCTGGTTGCTCTTCTCTGCACCTGCTCCAGCACCTCAATATCCTTCCTGAACTGAGGGGCCCAGAACTGGACACAGCACTCCAGCTGTGGCCTCACCAGTGCTGAGTACAGGGGCAGAATCACCTCCCTGTTCCTGCTGGCCACACTGTTCCTGAAAATGTTTGCTCTCTCTCACTACTTTTTTTCCCCCTCTATTACCCCAACAGGGAAGACAAAATACCCTTAATTTCTTAGTGTTTATTTGATCAAAATAATATTCTAGCAATGAAAAGCTGTCAAAATTTCAAAAGCCTGCTTCTTATTAATTAAATTTTAATAGGGAAAATAGGAAGTTTCTTGTTCATTGGTTCTTGACAGTGACAAGAGGAATTTCTGTTCTGCTGCTCATTGACCCTGAAGAATCTTCCACAGCCGTGTCACAGGCTAAGAAATACTTCTTGAAAGCCTTCATCCCAGGACATGCCCTCCCAGACATCCTATCAGCAGAGGCTCTTCCTGCAGAAATTCAAGAGCCCTAGAGGTAGGACCCATTTGAGGATAATTAAGAGCAGGAATTCTATTCATTATTCTATCTACATTTCTTCTCTAGTTATGTTTTTAACCCTAATTTAACCCTAGGTGGTAACCCACCTCCTACTGTCCTCCCACAACTTACACTTATGTCATAGCATAACACAACTTCATTTGCAGCAATGTTGACTTTAATTCCTACTTAAAATAGATTTTCTAAAAGACAATAATTATAAAATGGACTGAAAGGGACATATTTGCAACCCTACAGCACAAAACTATTTGCCACCACATTTCCCACATTTGGAATTACGCTGCAGCATATATAGAGTTACCTTCTACCTGAAAATCTCAGGTTTCAATGCAGGCTATCTACATTGTCTTACACTGCCAGTTTTACTGCTATTGCACCTGAGCCAGCACAACTATGCTAAGATATGATGTCAAAAATTGCTCTCACAGAGCTTCAGCCCCTCTAATCCCATTAGTTCTTGGTTCTCTACCAATGGAAATCCAGTGGGGAGTGCAAGCATGGAGAGAATGTGGGCAAAGTTGTAAACAATCACTATCCTCAAGCTTCACAAATCATGATAGACCAAGATAAATAATCTCTTCCATATCATGTCCTTGCAGCTGGCCAGCTGTTCCACACCTAATTTTTTACTTCTCAGAACAAGTGGAATGTCTTGTTGATGGAATTGTTATAGCAGGTTGACTGGTCCACTTGGTATTGCAAGTCAACAAATTAGGAATTTCTGTTTAATTCACATCCCATTTGGTTGCTTAACAAGAGAGTCCTCTAATTCAGCATTATGTCGGTGACAAGAACAAATCACTGACTCTCAGGCTATCTTGCCAAGCCCACAAACCAACACCCTTGATAGAGCAAAAATTACTTCAGAAATTCAAATCAGACACAAAAATTCACCCTGACAGCAGAAATTCAGTTTAGAGCATCTAACAAACTCTAATCCAGGAAGTTTATTTCTATGAATATTTTTTCCCTCTAAACACAAGGTTTTCAGAAATAGCTAGGATCACAG
This sequence comes from Oxyruncus cristatus, assembly GCA_013399855.1. NCBI lineage: Eukaryota > Metazoa > Chordata > Aves > Passeriformes > Cotingidae > Oxyruncus > Oxyruncus cristatus. The sequence goes on along the minus strand of VXAY01003232.1, from coordinate 1,092,591 downwards.
CCCTATGACTCATCAAATATAGCACTGTTTAAAAAAAAAATTGGGAAATATTGCCCTTCTAAAGGCTGAAAATATGGTAGAATTTATTAAAAGATCAAAGCAAGTGTGACTCCCAAAGAACATGAGCATTTCAGATTCTTCTATTGGAAAATCTGACATGGTATAGAGGAGTATAATAAATACAAAATGTGTATGAGGAACATCTAGATACTATAAAAGTAGTATATCAATGTGTGAACAAAGAAATACAGAAGGGAGGAGAATCATGTTAGAGGGGACAAAGCTAAATTTCAGACATGTTTAGGCACTGCCTGTTGGGATATCTCAAGTACCCACAGAATGCTGCAATGGAACTACGGGATTTTTCAGCTCAGAGGTTTCCATTTGAAACTTCACTCAGTTCAGTCACTAAGCACTACAGAATAAGATGGCCTGAATCTACTCTTTAGGTTTGTGTCTGTCCAAGGCGCTTATTACAGTATGAATCCCACTCAGATATGTGCTCATTAATCAGATGGCCTAGGTAAACAGCATCCGATCAGATACAGCGTTTGAACCACCCACACCAACCCTTCCACAGGAGGCTCACTGACAAAAAATTATATAAGTAGAACCAAAGTTGCTTTGGAAGAGAAGTAAAGAGCTGAACAAGACATCAGTCTTACACACCAATACTGAGCTTATGTTACATTAGCAAGACTAGCATGAAGGCAAAGCAGAGGAAATTTCTACATGGTAGGAAAACACTTGTCTAACGTCAAATACAGCAAAAGCAAGTTCATCAGCCAATTTCAGTGGTCAATAATGTAAAACCATACTGTGTGGTTTAAATCCACAAACAGAGAATAAAAAAAACCTAGGGAGACTGGACTTTTTTTCTTTTTTCAAGAAAAATTACCTTTCTCCAAGCATTCTGTGTTAGAGTTGCACTTCCCAAACTCCCTCTACAGTCAGAAATCAGATCATATATTTAGAAACATATATACACTTGAATAATTAAAAAGTATCATATCACCATGGAAGAGATTTCGCAAGTCATACAGGGCTGAGGTTATTAGGGCAATTAATTACATGATAGTCCTGACAGCACAGAGATAAGACCTAAACCTGCTGACCCATACATTTATTGTGTAGAGTCATTTGTCAGCATCAGAACACACCCCATCTGCAATACAACTCTACAAACAAAATTATTTTAGAACAATTAATTGACTCGTATGTTTGATGGTGCTTTAGCCTCAACAAGAACCTTAGCTCCTTTTTTGTCCTTAGATCCTGTTTTGTTATCTCAAAAATATTTTCTCATGATCAAATTTACTCTTTAATGTCCATGCTTTGTTTTCTTTTTTTAAGTAATTTGTTGGACAGCAGCAGTCTTTAATCATTGGTAAGGAAAAAAGTTGTTAACTAGGTTCAGAGGTATGCATCTGCAGCATAAAACAAACTAAGAATTGTGGCCAGGAACCATTGGCAGCAAAACTGCTGAGACTATTAATTATAACTTTTGTTTTCATTGGCAGAAGCTACTAAAAAGTTAAAATATATGGTGCACTTTGATATCGGGGGAGCACAGGGAATGATGCCAACTTCAACTCAGCCCAATCTAAAATTATGTTTCAGAAGAAAGAAAAGCACTTATCCACAGATAATGCAGGGGCTCCATTTAGTTTAAGATTGATCATTAAAAAATTCACTAGTATTACAAATTTAGGTTAGCAAAACTGGAAGGTTAATATTGATTTTCATCAGTTATGGTTTCAACTTTTATTATTTTTCAAGGTTAAACCACTTCTAGATTTTCAGCCAAAAGTATCAAAACCCAGTAGTTTCAAGAAGACTGCTTCTACTTTGCTACTGCATAATTTTTGAGACACGCTGGAGGTCAGAGAAGACAATTATTGTAACTTGTACATAATAAATACCTATTTTTAAAATGTAATTTCTTAGCTATTTCCATCCATCATTAACATAACAGGGATGTCTGCTGTAATAAAGACTGAAAACAGAGACTTCAATAATGCACATGACACCAGGCATGCCTTCAGCTACCTTCTGCAAGAAGTACTTGTGTGAAATATTACACAAACTGGCTGTTGGATAAATGCCAGTAAAACTAAGAAAAGGTGTGTGTGAGTTGGAAGAGTGGGAGGGAAATGGAAAAGAAGGTGAGATCTCCAACAGGGACAAAGAAACCATCCTGTCAGCTGCAAAAACCCATGCTAAGCCCTCATATAAGTTTTTTTTCCAGGGATAGTTTGATTTAAATCACTGGCCTTGCTAAAAAAAATTTCTTTCGCCATCCAAACTTTCTCTTTTTAAACGATTTTTACCATTTTACTTATTAGAGGTCTTTAAAAAACATATGATATCCTGACCCCAACCGCTATGACTGTCATCATTTTCTTCATCAAAAAACCAAGAAAGCATTGGCTTCAGTAATTTACCTCCTGTTAAGTTTGAAGCCAACAAATATAGAATCCATGTTGCAGAAAAAAAGCACATCTTTCCGAATTTCACTTTTGGAATGTCAAATGTCAGTTCAAAATTCAGCCAGTACCATAAATTTTAGAAATTGCAGGCCAATTTTTTCCATCTGCACTGTGCTTAGGGGCCATGAGCGACATTAAGAGAATCAAAAGCATAACTGAGCTGAGGTACTGAACAGACACTTGAGACATTAGTGTTCATGCATTAAGCCCAGAAGAGGCTGCTCCAACAAAACGTCTAAGTATGGCACATAAGGCTTATTCTAGAAAATCAGGAAAATCCTGTCTGAAAGACAGGCATCCAGTCTTGAATGAGCAGCTCTGTTGGTACAAAAGTACCACTACCCTTTCATCACTTTTTCCAAAGTTTAATTTCTTCCACTGTTAAAAGAGAGTCTTTTCAGTCTGCAGCAGTATGGCTTTAGTTTCCAGTTGCTGCAGCCTACCATATCTTTTTTCTACCATGTACATGTACTTTGTTTTACTAGAAGTTACCCTTAATCGCTTTTAGGAGCAAAAGCAACTGAAGCTCCTCAGGACTTCCACAGAATCACCATGTCTGTTTAGACTGACTCCACAGCCCAGAAGGATGCAGCATCCCACCAGGCATTGTACAAGTCACCAAAGAATATCACCTAACCACCTGCTCTCTGTTCCCTTCAGGGGCTTTTAGCAGATCCTCAGCATTCACCAGCTACTGATTATCAGGATCAGATTCATTTCCTCATCTCTATAGATCTACCAAAGTCTTGTTAAAGGTCACTGCCAGCCACTTCGCTGCTTTGAATACAACTGGTTACAAGCTGGTAATTACTTGGCGCGCTTTACTTAGGAAGATTCAGGAGGTTCAGAGGTTTTTTCCTCAATCCAGGACCTGTATATGAGAATTTTATTGTCCAATTCCCTTGGTCAAGGGAAGTTTCTAGACTGCTAGGGAGGGGGATGTTTGGGAGAAGGGAAGCAGAAGGTGGGACTTCCCCAAAGGAGCCTGTGGTACAATTAAAAAGCAAGGAATATACAAGTGACATCTGAGAGTCAGTAAGAGACTTCCATAGTGCCTGATCAGGGTTATGTGAAGTTTGCCGTAGCCCAGAAAGCCCCAGAATTGCTATCCCAAAACCAACAAGCAGAGTCCAAGCAAGGAGCTACGCAGTTATGCTCACAGCACTACTTCATCACACTAAGGTGATGGGTTCTTCCTGGTTTTTTTTTGGCAGTGGGTTGAGGTATTTGGGGCAGGGGGTGGTAATTCTTTCTCCCCAATGAAGAGGTCATCACATACTTGGCAAGAACTTCAACATTATCCCTCTTTCTCCTGCTTCTACAAAGACACTTCCACACCACACTGGAGAAAGCATAGCTGAAAACAGTACAAGAACACGATCTGCAAATGTCATCACTCAAACTGGCTTGCAAATACAGTTTTTAAGCTAACCACTGCTGTCATAGCAGTTTTTCTCTTATTTTCCAGGATAAATGGGAAAGACTTAAAGAGAGCAAGAAGAATTGAGAAAATTGTACAGTCCAAGTGAAGAGTTTCCTATATCCACACTTTCATCCCAAGATTCAATAGTAATGCTCTGATTGAGTGAAAAATTCCTGTATTTAGTTGTATGCACAGTACATGAAACATCTCAGGGAGAGCATATTGAGAAAACTACACTTGCTAAGGGCAGAGTATACTACATAAATCCATACTACAAGTACAAAAAAAAAAAATCAGTTAAAATGCCGTTTTATCTAAAAGCATGCATTCCAACATTTATCATATACGTTTTATAGCGTGACTCCAGGGAACGCTTGAGGAAGGTGCAAGGATGACTGCAAATATGCTTGAGCTTCTCCAATCTGGTGAAAAAAACTGGTACTTTGGAATGGTCACAGGTGGCAGATTAAGAGATGAGGCAGAAATACTAAAATCCCATCTGAAATTGGACGGGAATTGGGGGTGGGGGGAGCGCTTAAGGAGGGAGAAGGGGAAATGTGTGTGCGTGCACCTCTTGGTACTCTCTAGGACCAGACAGTAAGCATCTGCTGGTTGCTGTAAGACATCCACTCATCATCTTTAAGAGTCTATTCCTTGGGAGGAATGCTTCGTTTATGATGTAGATACAGGCAGAGTTTCACAGATTCTTCTGATCCTTGTCACACATACAAAAAAAAATCTGATCAATAATTTGGTCCTTTTTCTACTTTCATGTGCAACACTGATATTTAGTGCCAGTAGCTACTGATGAACAACATGGAAACTAATACACCACATTTTGAACAACCAGGAATAAGCCAGCTATTCTTAAATGAGGAAATAATTAAGTTAATTATAAAGTGTTCATCCATTTGAACAAGGATGTAGTGCACTTGCACTAGGAGTTGAAAATCCACTTGGCCAAGGCAATACTTCACACATTTTTGTTCTGAATTCAAATTTTTGACACAGCAGCTTTAAAGAGAGGCCTTGACAAAGAAACCATGCAGCAAAACTGGCTTAAGTGGGGATTTATGTGGTGATGAGACCACACTTGCTGGGTTTCCTTGAGTGCTTGACAATAATTCTCCTCCTCCTCTGGGTTTGGCACTCATGGGGTCCCTGTGGTGGGTCCAAAGAAATGGTCTCACACTGAGACCTCTAGTAGTTTACAATGAAAAAACATCTTCAGCCTGGAGACTGTCCAAAGATAACTGCATAGCCAGTAATATTTTATTTCCTTTATTCAATCTTGGAACTTCTGCATTGGACTTTGGCAAGGTAACATCACATTTAATTTTGCAACTTGCAGTCAAAAAACTGCACTATTAAAAATTATGAACAGTTCAAAGGTTATGACTCTTGCACCCTGAAGGCATCAAAATTCTTAGAAGTCATACCCCAGCATCAACACCAACCCAGACAACCAGACAAACAGACTGAGAGTAAACAAAATGGATATTAAATTAAAAAATAAAGTCTAGTTACACTTGTGAAATATGGACTGAACTGTGCAGAGCAGTTTGGTTTTTCATTTATTGGGCACATGCCTCACATTATGGCATTATAAAGGTAAAATGCTGTTTCTGTAGAAAGGATACCAAATGAACCCAAACTTGGCATAGTATCATCTGATATCATGTATTTGATTCCAACATCAAAAACAGTTACAATGTAGTTTCAAGGTTTGGTGGTGGTTTTTTTTTTTTTTTTTTGGGTTTTGTTTTTTTTTTTTAATTGCTCTAAAAATATATGTGAGCCTAAGACATACCAGGCTTTACCAAGAAAGAAGTCACCTACATTAGCCTTTCTATTTAACACAGGACTGATACTTCGCTAAACGTTAGCGCCTGCCTCACTAAGCACAGAAACAACACTGCCATCTCATGGTAGTCTCTCGGCAATACAAAATTTGGCAGCTTTCCACCACTTAACGTTTCAAAAGTAGCATTTCAGCGAAGACAAAAAACAAAACCCCAAAACGAACAAAACAAACAAAAAGCCCCAAACCAACAACAACAACAAAAAAACCCACAAAACCAAACAGAAACCCACAACAACGCCCTGCAAACCAAAACTGAAAGAAGTTTGGACAGCAATTTTACTTCAGGGAGACACTGAGGCAGACTTCAGCAGTTATCTTAGGTTTTTCTGGACATCAGAGAGTTCAGAGTTATTGAACACGGCAGAAGACACTTGAGAGGCATCTAAATTCTCCATCCATGAGTTTCTCTCCCTCTCATCCCCCCCAGACAGAAGACCAGGAAGGCCATTAAATCTGACTCTGCCTTATCATTGCTGTTATCCACCTTAACTGCTTGCTGTTTAAGTCTGTGACCTTAAAAGCAGCATCCTGAATTTCCTCTAAGTGTTCGTTCCTGGGAAAATAATGGGCTGCACTGGTCACCGTTCCCCGAGAAGCTGTTCCATAGTGTCGTTTCACAGTTCACATGACAAAAATAAATCAGCTTCCCCACTTGACTGTTCATCGCCCCCAGGAAGAATCTGTTGTTGCCATAATTACAAAGATACAAAATTAAACAATGAATGTTTGAATTCCAAAGCCCCTCAGTGTCTCAGTAAGCAAGTCCACCTCTAAGAAAGCATTCATGAAAACATACTGAATGATAGATGACATTACTGAGTGGTCTGGATTATCAGCTACACTCACATATAATAATACACATGCTTAAAATTAAAATTATACATATAGAATTAACTATACATATTTACCACCAATATTCATGCCCTCTGAAACAAAAGGTAAACTCCAGTTGTGGTGATTATGGAAGATACAAAAATATGTAATATATATAATGTAAATTGCAGAGCTGCCAAGTATGCATGCAATCAATGGTAAAGATTTGCTTCACCATTTTAGTTTTGCTTCACAGACTTTGGCTTATAGTTTGCTGAAGTCTGTTTAAGGCAAATAATAAATGGCAGTCATATGGCAACAACTGTGGTCTGCAATTTTAAATTACTTCATAATTACTGTAAGAAAACAGTCTCCAGTCTTACAATGCTTTTACCTCTTCACTGTTAGACCAGTAAAACTTTGGCATAATTTCTTAGCAGTCTTTCTCACATCTTTTGTAGGAGAACTGTTTTAGGATATACTTGGAATCATATTTGTGCCTTTTAAGGAGTAGACTTACAAGGCTTGTGACTTACAGAGAAATGAAACTTCTTGACTTTTGTTTGCATACCCAAATGTTTCAGAAAAAAAAAAAAGCTATTGAAAAAGTTTCCTTGCAAGTCTTCCACTGTTGAAAAAATTTTTCTGTGAAAGCTATGAGTTAAAAAAAAAAAAAAAAAGACAAAAAGTAGCCTGTTTGCTTTCTAAAATCAGCTGTAAGTCTTGCCTAAATATTCTCTACTATCCACTTTGTGGAATAAAATAGTCCCTCTGCTGATAACATATAATGTGACAACAACAGATTAACACAACAATTAACATGACAGTTTTGATTCTAGTGCAAATGTGCAAAGTAAACCACCTTTCCACCTTTCAGATTTCGGGAGACTGCAGTTCGTACTCCTCAAAAAGCAATATTAGAGATACAAAAGAAAAATTACTGATTTGCACACTTTGAAAAAAATAGATTTAATTAGTAGGGCAAAATCTTACCAATCAACTATACTTCCAAACTCTCATTCATTTGTAAAATTCTTGTCAATTCCTTTCATTTAGAAAGTAATTCAGAATGATTTTTATTTTTACAATGTATTTTGGTAATAGGATATGAGATTGGAGTGCAATTCCAAAGTTAAATAGGCATAAACAGGTTGGAAGTATACATTAGCAAGCCGGGAAACAAAGAGATCTCCAAAACTCTTAGCCACAGCAGCTGTAGAAACCAGTCTATGTTGTGTAATACTAAAGCTTTTGCGTTTCCTTTGAATACAAAGTACCCCAAAGGCAAGATCAACATATACAGCAATCTACAAAAGCAGAAAAACCTGTAACTTATTAGCATAGTAAGAGCTGATGCTTTTCTCATGTTTTATTATTTAAACTTACTGAATTTCCAGTCTACCAGATCATGCAAATAACTGAAGTTATTCAGAGATATTTTCACCTTGTCTTTGATGGCAGAACTATAACAATTTGGGGTTTTTTAGAAACAAATTCCTTGGAAAAGTCTTCAGCATCCTGCATCAGAATCCTCTATGTCTGGGTTTTCCCAGAAGAATATATCCCAGTACTTTACTTTTCCTACCTATAGTAGTAAGCTGCTGTCCTTTAAAAGCAAGTGAGATTGAAATAAGACTGAATACTTGGTCCCATTTCTACAACAAACCTCAGCTAAGACAGACATGAAAATTACCTCTTGTCCTAATAGGCATTCTGATTTCAGCTGTCAGAGATTTGAGCAGGTGTTAAGTAAGCTGAAGTACATATTTACTAGTTACTACAGATTTTCTTTACATTTTTACCTTTTGATTTAATGTCTGCACCTGCTAGACACATTTGTTATAATATTCCAGAAAGGAAGGTATAGCATAAACTACAAAACATTCTGAAAATATTCACTTTGCTTGGAAATTTCCTCTTTTTTTCCAGAAAGAGTGGGAAAAGAACCTAATGTGAAGCAGGATGTCTTTTTGGCACTATGACCTCTATTCATTAAGAGCCAGCTATACTTAACCAGCACCAACTCACAAAGCAGATTCACCTATACCGACTCTGTAGGAATGAAAAGAGAAAGTAGAGACTTCTGATCCCATTTCAATTTCTACATTGCCTTGGCAAGAGGACTCTGCTGAATTAACACTTTTCTGCTACATAAAAAGACATAATCAAGAGGTGTGAAATCAGAATGCCTCTATTTTAGATAACCCACAAGAAGTGTTGCTGTTGACAGCACTTCAATTCCAACCCTATGCCTGGATTCTCCTCACAACATTGCAGACAGCCAGACATGGGCAAGATGTAAATGGAAAGTACAACACAGTTAAGAACCTGAATGTAGCACCTGAGGCACATGAGGTTCTGTGTTTTTATAAGCAACTATGTTATTGCTATGGTCTACAAGTCTTACTGCCATTATTGCATTTGGCAGTTAAAGCGTGTAGTTATTAGCAAAGGATGAAAACCTGTCTGGTTTTCGTTCTGAAGGCTCAGTACGCAATGGCAGCTGCATACAAGTCTGTGTCCCAAATTGCCACATCTTTCACGAGAGAATCTCACACATGTTTTTTGGAGCACTCCGTTGAAAGCAACTGCCACTCCTTTTCCCAACCACCCCTACCAAATAGCCTGTATGTAGTCACACAATCTGTTCCACAGTGTCTTAGTCACTCTAAAGTCATCACAGCCCTGCACCAACATACCACATCTCATTTGTTTCCCCATGTTGCTTGCACTTGTGCAAATGCTTGAGATTGGTCGTCTGTGACCATTTTATCTTTCCTGAGGGCTCTCTTCCATCACCTTGCTCCATGCATTTGACACCCCTAACTTCTGTTCCTTTTCTGTGGAGAGATGTTGTCACCCCATATCTGCTTGAAAGCCCTTTACACCTTGTTGTCAAGTCCATAGGTAAAGGCAGTTTTATCTCATTTTGTCAGATGGATCCCATCTATCATTCCTTCAAAAGGGACATATAGTCACAAAAGCCGAAGCATCTTGTGCAACTTCAGCCACACCACTTACTTTGCAAGGCATCCATTCCTACACAACTCTTCCCCTTCACCTGTGGAACTGAGGACAAGACAACTTGAGCTCTCACATTCTTCACCTTTGCCTGCAGAGCTTCACAGTCCCTCTTAATTTTTTCCTCAGTGTCACTTTGTGGTGTCATTAGTGCCCTGCAGGCAATCAGGAAAGGGTAACAATCTGAAGGTCTAATGAATTTTAGCAGTCCTATATAACACCGTGGGCCCCAGCAGGCTACAAACCTCTTGTAACAGCATGCCTGAATGGCAGTCAGGTCTTTCTATCCAGTGTGAATCTCCAACCACTAATGCGCATCACTTCCTCTTGATACCAGTGCTCTGCTCAGGCCCAGCTGGCTCTGATGTCTGCCTTAATGGAGTTTGTTCTCATGTATTGGCTACTAGGGCACAGTACCCAGATCAAAGAGAAGAAAGAGCCTTCTCCTGCTACTGAGCCAGAAGCTTCCAGCCTCTCCCTTCTTGGCTACCCACCACTCCTTCAAGTTAGTTGTGGACCACATCCCCACGTCCTTTTCCACTGGGTCACTTTCCAGCCACTCTTCCCCAAGCCTGTACTCCTGCATGGCATTGTTGTGATCCAAGTGCTGGACCCAGCACCCTTCCTACCCTCCAGCACGTCAACACTCATGTCCAACTTAGTGGCATCTGTGAGCTTACTGAGGGTGCACCTGATCCCATCATCCAGGTCATTGATGAATATATTAAACAGGACTGGCCCCAACAGTGAGCCTTAGGGAATGCCACTAGTGACCAGCCACCGATAGGATGTGGCACCACTCACCACCACTCTATGGGCTCAGCCATCCAGCCAGTTTTTAACCCAGCAAAGAGTGCACCTGTACAAACTGTGGGCTGCCAGCTTCTCCAGGAAAATGACAGTATTGAAGGCTTTACTGAAGTCCAGGTAGACTACATCCACAGCCTCTCTCTCATTCACTGGGCAGGTCACCTGGTCATAGAAAGAGATCAGGTTGGTCTAGCAAAACATGCCTTTCTTAAACCCATGCTGTCTGGGCCTGATGCCCCAGTGATATGCACTATACTATGGACAGATTTACTTTATCCAAATCAGTGATATTATCACTCTTCTTTCCCCAAATGCAGAAACCTAAAAGAAGCTAATAATACTTTTCTAAATAAATTCTCTAGGAAAAGTTACCATATATCTCAGTGGGAATCTTGGAGTTTACAATAAAGCAACTTTATACCCTCTGGATTTGATTCCTTTGCCAGTGGAATTGCAATATATGTGCCCATATTGATTGCCACTGCATCAATAAATTCTGCTCTACAACTACAAAGATAAAGGTTTCTTTATCTACCTTTATTTATGCACACCCACACAGTGTCCAAGATCATGACTTTCGCTAGGATCACAACACAGTTTCTTGCTTCTGAATCATAGGAGTCTGTTTTCTTCATAAGACCCCCTCCCAAAAAAAAGAAAAAAGAAAAGTTGGAATTAAGATCTCATCTATACTGTACCAAAACCCAAAACAATATGTTTCAACTCCACATGCAAATTATAGCCCTAGAACTGAACTTTGTGCTTCAGAGCCTACGAATGGTGTCAGAAACGGTTTGAGGTCATAAAAATTCCATTAACATTTTGGAAGTGAAGGCAGCTTTGTGATTTAGTCTGTTCTGGTAACTGACTACATCTTTTCCTTCAAAACATGGGTCACTGACCTAAGAGATGTGTAATCTTTGCAAAAAAAATAAACGATTTTGCAGAACAACTACTGCATTAAGATTAATCTGACTGCAACAGTGAACTACTTGATCTGCATAAAAAACTGTATCCTTAGTATCACATTAATGAACGAAACCCAACTGATATAAAAGGAACTGTTTGTGCTGAAGGGAGGATTGGAGGGGGAGAGNGAGAGTTTGGGGGGGAGAGAGGGAAATGTGGGGGTTGGGGGAGAGGAAGAAAAGGGAGTTTGGGCGGGGGAGGGAGTATCAGAGAGAGGGTCCGAGGGAAGGAGGGAGGGAGGGTAAGAGGAAGGGGAGTTTGAGTGGGAGGGAGGGGGGAAGGGCTGCAACTCATATATAGATAATGCAAAACATGTGCATGAGAAGAGACTGCAGGAACACTCTCCTTGAAATGTACGTCAACAGCTCAGAGAGTTGGGGCTGTTACCAGTGCCTGGTAACAAGGACTGGTTTCAGCTTCTTGCTTGATGTAGCACTATGCTGCAGCTTGAGCAGGATTAAACCGTACTTCTGCCCACCCACTAGCATATATCATTTGGGAATTTGTCAGTCACCCATGAGCTGAAAAACTGAGCCCTAAAACCATACAAAAGATTGGACTGATATTAGGGAGTTCACTGCAGAAGTTGTCTTTTCATCTGCCTGGAAACACAGGCCCTGGGATACCTGTTAAGAGACTAGACACAGACCCTTCTCTGGCCCAGTGCATATCTAATCAGCTTCTGGCCAGGACAAGGATGGTGCTTTGGAGACTACTTTCTTTCCTTCTGGATCTCATATGCCCCTATCTGTGGCGTGAAGATTCTGCCGGCACTTTCCTAAGTCCTTTGGTAGAGAAAGGTGTTTTTGCTTCTTCACTGTGTTTTTAGTTTTATGGATTTCCTAGACTCTCCAGGTAGGACTCATACAGGCAACACAAGTATTCACATATTATTCACGTGGATCTCTTCATAGCCAGTGGAGAAAAATAGACTCTTTTACTGCTAAGTTCATCTGCTATATATTGGGACAAGATCAGTACAACCACTGCAGATGTGTTTTGGGTGAGCTGGATCACTGCCATCCCACGCTCTTGCTGCTTCTGGAGTTTTCCTCTGCTGCTCCATGAAACTGGTAGGATGGTTGAAAGGTCTGCTGCTGCTCAGCCAGCTCTGACCAGCAGCCTTAAGAAATGGGGAGCTGGTGATCCCTTTGCACCCAGCAGAGGTGCTGAGCAAGGGACAGCTGTGCTACAGCAATGTCATGCAGCATTGAGGGGCTGGCACCTTGCTGCGGCTATCACTGCTAAGAAAGCTGCTTTCTTCAGCCCTGTGAGAACTCAACTCCTCTAAACTAAAGCTGAGAATCTGGATGTGTGAACAGCGCTTGCCAGGGAAAGCTTTTGATTTGCCTTGAATGAGTCAGCAAGAAGAATTTCGAAGCCTTGAACTCCTTCCCAGCTCTGATCAGGGTACTCTTAATTTATGCTCTGCTGCACAGTTTTTGCCACCTCACTTTCCATTGACTGTTCTGTGACTACCTAGAGGGCTAAAGCCTCTGTGGTGCTGAGGAATTCAGAAATTTTCTTGTCTGTGGCTAAGAGTACCCCTGAGGGCCTTGTTCTCCTTGTTCTTTTGGTAACCTGGCACTCTCCAGTGCTCAACCACTCTGAAGGAAGTGTGACCAGAGGCACAAAACTGAGTAACTTGAGTGTATTTGGACTTGTCTTCCCTCATAAATTGCCTGCACTTTCTCCACTCAGTGGGGTCCTTTTCTTTTACCTGCTATTGTCTACCAAGAGCCAGAGGTGGATCCTTCCTTCTACGCATGCTCAGGTGTTGATGATCTTTGTTAACTGAAGACGGATATGATCATATCCTGCGTCCTGCTACTGCCTTTCAGGCCCAAGGCTTTCTCCTCTTCCCTTTAGCTTCAACAGTTCTTGCTGGAAACCTGGCTGTGCCCAGAGCCTCTGACTTCACAAGCTCAAAAGCAAACTATCTGCCTCAGTTTAATTCCAGGTACAACATCCACACTGTGACTTCTCACACATCAGTCCATCTCTGCAGAGTGTACTACCTTTGGAGATATACCCTCTGGTGAGATCCACCTGTGCCCACAACCCTTCCCAAACACCAAGCACATTGTTAACAGGTGGTCTTCCACCTGGGAGGCTATCACATCTTAGTCCCACTCAGGCTTGATGGAAGCAGTCAGTTAGTCTAAGCCAAAAATTCATTTAGGCTCCTGCTGTCTACAGCAATGGTGCACCCTCAAATTTGTGATATCTACACATGAATGATCTCATATAAAAATAATAGGGTACATGTTTAGGCAGCTTCTGTACTTTTCTGAAACTGCAGCTGCTTCTGACAACAAACAATTCAGACTTCTGACTAGCTTTTTGAAGAAAACAATGAAGGGAGAACCAGAACATAACCACCATACCTATCTCCTTCAGGCTAGGTGGCCTAACCCCTCTCTACAGTGGGATGTCGCACAAATAGAGGAAATATTTGTTGCTTTTTTCTAACTGGCACCTGCTACTCAGCAGACCTGATAAGAAATCTGCTGGGGACACTGGTAGCAGCAATAAAAGCTATGCGTAGTCTGTGCAATATTGGTCACCATAGCCTAAAATGTGGCTGGGCAGCCTGAGGATGAAGCAGAGGCAGTGAAACCCCTGAATCTTCAACCAGAGCTTAAAGCTGTTACCTCTAGTAATACAGGTCTAGGGATCTTCCAGGCCATGCGAGAAAAGGTGAGGCCCTCCCATCTTTGACACAACTCATTCATCCTGGATAAAAGTTAACAGGTCTGGTCATAGAGCTGTTGATTCAGTAAAAAAGACTGCAGTCTTTTTTGTGGTCCCCAGTAGGATGGACATTAAAATGAAAATAATACTGGCATGTAGATTATAAAAGGTTTTGCAGCAATTTAGCAGCTGCCGTACTATTCCAGTGTTTGTTAGCTGGCACTGAACAAATGACTAGACCAGGATTGAAAACAACACTGTGCAGTGCAGTCAGCTACTACACTGAGAAGACTCCTTTAACTACACAGGAGTTACATCAGAAGAAATGAAAAGACACCAAAAGACTGCAGCCTTCAAACAGAAAGATACACAAAATGCAATATTTTATGGGCATCTTCTCTTAGATAACTGAAGAGTTTGTTTTAGCAAGGTGGACAATCAGGTTTTTCCACTGAAACCAGCTGACAGCAAGCCGCACTCAGTGTAGCTGTAAAATTTAAAAGTTGTGACAATGTTTGCAGCAATTCAGATACAACTTCACAGCAAAGTTCTGCAGCAGTGGAAGGACTATCAGAAGAGGAAGCAGCCCCTGCTTAAAAAACGTTAACAAATTTGTGTGAAAAGAAGTATCCCACAGTTCACTTATTTGATCCTAATATCAACTCAGAATGAAGTTCATGCCAGACAAAGAGTAATCGCAGAATAATGAGTATACACTAGCTTAGACATTAGAAATCATTTGGAACTGTAAGAAAAGCAAACCAATAGATTCACTTGCCTGGGGACGGTGTAGAGCCTATATCACATGGGAATTTTAGAGCTCATTTAAAAAAGATCCATCAGGAATGCACCTGGTAATTCATTTTTGTTTGGTGGTCTGGGCGGAGGAGAACAGGATGTCTACTGGAGATCTCTGCTAGCCCCGCTTTCTGACGCCCCTATAGAAGTCAACGCTGAACACTATGATTTTTTAACAAAAATATGTTGTATGTCAAGCTATTTACTGCTTTAAATATACTTCATGGACCCCCTGTGAGTAGTGAGCCCAAAGGCCTGAACTATACAGAAGGCACTTAAAACAGTGTGTTGGCTTCACGCCAAGTGCCCGAGCCCACAGGGAAAGCCTCCCCCTCCCTTATTCCCCTGGGGTGAAGGGAAAAAAAACTATGGAAACTGAAGAGCCTGGAAACAACTGAATTATATCAATATATATTTATATTGATTTTACATATATTACAGCTATATACAGTCAGAATACTATGTATGTATAAACCAAACCCCAAACAGTTCCCAAAAAGGGAAAGGGAAGGGGAAAAGGGAAAAAAAGGGAAAAAAAAAAGGGAAAAACTCCCACAGATATACCAAATCAAAACTAAGAACTAGCAAAATAGAGAACTAGCAAAACTTAATCTCACCACGTCCCTCAGAAAAACAGGATTGCCGGACACAGCCGGCACTCTCCAACCTCCCGCGTAGTAGGCCAGCGGTCGCTGCAGGCCTCAGCTCCAGATAAGCAAGACCAACACAGAGACCCACTGTTCCCAAACCTCACTGGAAGAGGAGACAGAAGCTTCCCTCCCCTCTTATTTATAGGTCTTGTTATGTAAAAACAGGATGGAATACCTGAAAATGGCCACTTCTCTAGATATGAACCTGGTTACCAAGGAAGGCTTGTATTAACCCACTACAAACAGGAGAAAGAGGCAGCTTCTAAATGGATGCCACTAGAAAAGCAGCTCCATGACTGCCCTGGTCCATCCTTGTGGACTTTTTCCCTGCACCCAGTAAAGGCCTGCTCATAGTCCTCAGCACTACTTATATGCGGTCACTGAGGAGACACATGTTACCCAGACCTGGGAGCAGCAGAGCTTCACAAACCATATTATTCTGCCATTTCCTTAAATGTACAGTTCTTGTAAAAGTTCAAAGGGCCCCTGGGGACACACATGCAGGCACAGGTACAATACATCGATACAGGAGGCCAATCCCAAAGGTTTCGCATAGTCTGAAACCCTCAGCACCACACAGCTCTGGAGCATGCTGCAGAGTAAGCTCACACAGCGCACACAAGGAAGGGGCATCAGAGCCTCTTAGACAAGTTGAGGACCAAGGATTGCCTAGAGCTGGCTTTTCTCCCAGCTCTTCTGTTCTGTTCCCATGCCCATCCCTCTGCCCCACTACATTACCCTGTAAGACGCCAAGCACTCTGAGAAATGCAGGTACATGGACACATAACAAGCTTTTTCCCTTCTTCCACAACAGCAGCAATGATGAGGGCAGGGCCTTAAATTCCCAAGAGCCTTCTACTGCACTAGAAAGACAGAAGCAACAAAAAAGCAACACCTTGGCATGCCAAAACCCCCATCAATAGTTGCTATTATCCAAGAGATTAATATTCCAAGAACCAGTAAACAGGAAGCTGCATGAAAGTATGCACAGAGGGACTACAAAACTGTAAGGCAGAGCAGGCCCACCTTACCATGGCATTGAGCTCTGGCTTATGCAATGTCTACATTATCAATCTATGTGTCTGTCCATTTGTCCTCAACTCTCAAGAGAGATTCTTGACAGAGCACAGCAGAAACCCCCTTGCTCATGTCATTCATCAATCAATGATCGATTTCACGGAACTGCCCAAACTTGTCCCGTCGCACCAAGAGAAATTTTGTATTCCAGATTTTTTCCCTGCTCTGTATTAGTAAAAATCCAGTGACCTAGAGTATATAACTCGTTAGTTAATAATGCCTCTTAGCCCAAATAAAAGTCTATTCCAAACACTTAGAGGGTACATGTGAGAATGAAGTAAATTCAGAATGATTTATCACAGGAAAAAAACATCAAGCTGCTTGTAAAACATAATGTGGATCAAATTTAGGCAGGCAGGCTCCAGCCTTTGCTTTGAGAGGCTACAGCACCAGCCGCATCTCAACATCCTGTGCTGTGGAGGTGTGTGTTCCTCACTGTCCCAGTGAGAACCACTGGAGGATCCACCACCACACTGCTGTCATTGCTTGGTAGCATCAAAACCCATCCTCATGTAGAAAATGAATAATGCTGGGATCACTGTGGATCAGCCCTGAAAGCAGCAACAGGAAGCAAGGAAAGCCTGGGATGAAAGCCCAATGGACCAGCAGCAGTGAAGTCTCTGCTCCAGGACGAGAGGGAAAATGGCTCATGCTTCTTATCTGAGGGGTCTCCTGGGCACTGGCATGTGTAAACAACTGCTTCTGATAAGTCAGTGAAACCTTACAATCATCAGATATGAAAACATGCATGTTCACGTAGAAGTATTGTCCCGAGATTTTTTCCATTTTGACTAAGATTTTAAATAAACATATTAATCTTGTTCAGTCAAATTCAATAACTCAGCAGTGACATCAGTATGAGTCTGAGCGCTATTGTTGCTAGTGGGAGAGTAGCCAAGACTATGTGTATAAAAGCAAAAGCTGTGCTTTGCAGACCATGTGATGTAGTCTCAGATAAATACATAGCACAATTTCCTACTGCTCTCCCCCCAGGTTCTTCTAAAATATTTTTCCCCAAATTCAACTGACATATAAAATATAAATGGTATTAAACAGACAGACTTCAAATAATATTATTATCTCAACATCCTAGTTTAATGTTATTAAATTACATACTACTGCATACTATTCTGCAGGGTAAGTCCTGTATTGCTACACTTGGATTCTCCATTATGAAATACCTAGGCAGCCACTCTGCTCTAGAGATATAAATTCACAATTTAATTTTAACAGTCTTTCAGGACAGCAGTTGCTTAAGCTCTATGCCTTTGGGAACAGGCAACTTGCCTACCCAACTGGAAACTTCCAGTGTTGTTGAAATGTTTCAAAACATGTATTTTGATGTATTTTCTGTGCTGATGATCCACTGTGCTTCTTGATGCTCATCACTTTAGAGTGGTAGTGGGGATGGAAGCGTTATAGTTTTGATCCATATCCCCACCATGTGTGTAAAGTCATACCATGATGGTAGTTCTGGTCTGGTCACCTCTATCTCCCTCAGTGGACAGCAGGATGTGTTATCCTGTGAGTATCAGTCAGGCATCACTCAGGGTACATTCCTAACATGATTCCCTCCTCTGGGAAGGGATATAAGGAAGACTATAAGGAAGGCTTTGTCTGTCTGTCAGCTAAGTGACTGGTTAGCATTAAGCATGGCCAGTCTTCCATGCCTAAATCTTTATTCCATCACTGAGTTTAGCCTAAGATCTGAGGCTTGATTTAGGGAAGAGGCAGAAGATATATGGTATGTGAGCATGGACAGACCCTTCTGTGGCTTGCAGGAAAAGGCAGGACTGGAAATGTGTCAGCCCAGTTCACTGCTCCATTCCCCGTAAACATGGGGTGCCTACCTTAGCTATGGCACAATAGGGGTGGGAAACTGGAACTTGATTACCTATAGCATGTTATTACCACAGCATCTGGAATAGCTTTGGTCTGTGCCAGTATCACTCCCCCAAAATCACTCTTGTGTGTAAGTCAAGAGTTATCAGTGAACAGGGGTCACTCCTGATAACAAGTCTGCACAGAGCCACCCTGTTTGGGAGGGTGAGACAGCCATTGCATGGAAGTAAGCCTCAAGCCCAGGAACAGTATAAGGCATGTTTTACCCAATGCTTAACTTAAACCTCCCCAGACACAGCTTCTTACTATTCTCTCAGTCTGGGGGCATTTCCCTCCCATAGGCACAGCAGGGAAATTGTACCAGTCCTTGTTACATTTCACCCCAAGTTTTCCGCAGAAATCAAAAAGGAAAATTGCATGGGTGGTAACAAAAACAGCCTTAAAACACAACTGTATAAAAGCAAAGTGTCCAGCNTTCCATCACTGAGTTTAGCCTAAGATCTGAGGCTTGATTTAGGGAAGAGGCAGAAGATATATGGTATGTGAGCATGGACAGACCCTTCTGTGGCTTGCAGGAAAAGGCAGGACTGGAAATGTGTCAGCCCAGTTCACTGCTCCATTCCCCGTAAACATGGGGTGCCTACCTTAGCTATGGCACAATAGGGGTGGGAAACTGGAACTTGATTACCTATAGCATGTTATTACCACAGCATCTGGAATAGCTTTGGTCTGTGCCAGTATCACTCCCCCAAAATCACTCTTGTGTGTAAGTCAAGAGTTATCAGTGAACAGGGGTCACTCCTGATAACAAGTCTGCACAGAGCCACCCTGTTTGGGAGGGTGAGACAGCCATTGCATGGAAGTAAGCCTCAAGCCCAGGAACAGTATAAGGCATGTTTTACCCAATGCTTAACTTAAACCTCCCCAGACACAGCTTCTTACTATTCTCTCAGTCTGGGGGCATTTCCCTCCCATAGGCACAGCAGGGAAATTGTACCAGTCCTTGTTACATTTCACCCCAAGTTTTCCGCAGAAATCAAAAAGGAAAATTGCATGGGTGGTAACAAAAACAGCCTTAAAACACAACTGTATAAAAGCAAAGTGTCCAGCCTCCCTCAAAAGCATATCTGTGCATGTATGTGTAAGCACAGGTGTATGCAGACTGTGTATGCTTTGGAACAAAGCTTCAACATGCTGCCCGCACTCAGAGTGCTTTTCTGGGCTGACTGCACTGTGTGAGGCAGAGGCAGGACTATCTGTCTTGAAAATTGCTGGTATCATCTGTCTTGGTGTCACTGCACAAGCTAAGTAAGGCCACACAGGGAGATTCCTTAGAGGGTTGTCTGGACATAAGCTGTGCAGTTCTTGGAGATGCATGCAGCTGGAAAATGGAGTAGAGCTACAATTATATCTGGAAGTTCTGCTGCTCGGTGACTGAATCACAACAGAATCGGAAGGGAGAAAATTATTTCAGTCAATCAGTGTAAAGAGGAATGCCGTGAACAATGTCTTGGTTAGTTATTTTTACCTAGCACCGATTCAGTTACTTCTACCTACTATGAAAAAGAGAAGCATGCAACTTTCCTTAAAGCCGTCTTGATATGTTTTCAAGTGTAGCCAGATGGCCAGCAGTCAGCACACACCCAGGGCTGGGAAAGAACCTCCTGGTTTACATCAGCAGGAATGCTCTTTATGGGGATCCTCCACACATAAGAAGGGGAAAGGGCTTTAAAATAAAATAAATAAACTAACAGAAATGTGTACAAATACTTGGGCCTCAAGGGAGCAAGGAACCTCACCAACCTTGCTTTGGGCCTTGGGCACAACCGTTTTTGGTTTTTTTGCAGGCACAGCAGGTTGGTGGCAAGTATATAAATTGTATATAGAAATACCACAACTATGAACAAGGTATCAGGTTTTCTTCATAAAGGGCAAGAAATTACTATGACTCATTGCTCCATATTTTGTACAAAAATGAGACTAGATGGCAACTGAAAGCCTCAGAGAAGGCTCAGAAGTCAGTCTCTGGGAACAGGATGAGACAGTTTCAGCAAACTGGCCCTTGGCACTGTGTGTCTCATACTGGGATGTTCAGCTAGCTCCAGTCTCTTCCAAAGGAGGCACTAACAAGCACAGGGAAATAAAGAAGAAAAGGAGTGATTTCTTTTTTCTGTTTAAGGCTTGCGAAAGCTGGAGCACAACATTATTGTTTATTCCAAAGACTTAAGCACTCAGTGCAAGGGTCCATGTTTGCAGAGTCCAAGTGGAAATGACTCAGTATTCCAGAAAGAAAAAGAGCAGGCTGTCCTTTTGTAATTCACACAATTAAAATATTCTGCCTAAATGCGTTACATCTCCCCACATGCATCAAAGGCTTCTGTTTCCTCAAACTCTCCATTTACATTTGGGAAAGCTGGAGTTCTTAAGCTCTTATGAGAGAGAAAATATGATGTGCTCTGGGCATCTCTGTCTTGGTGTGGATAACAAATTNAATCACAACAGAATCGGAAGGGAGAAAATTATTTCAGTCAATCAGTGTAAAGAGGAATGCCGTGAACAATGTCTTGGTTAGTTATTTTTACCTAGCACCGATTCAGTTACTTCTACCTACTATGAAAAAGAGAAGCATGCAACTTTCCTTAAAGCCGTCTTGATATGTTTTCAAGTGTAGCCAGATGGCCAGCAGTCAGCACACACCCAGGGCTGGGAAAGAACCTCCTGGTTTACATCAGCAGGAATGCTCTTTATGGGGATCCTCCACACATAAGAAGGGGAAAGGGCTTTAAAATAAAATAAATAAACTAACAGAAATGTGTACAAATACTTGGGCCTCAAGGGAGCAAGGAACCTCACCAACCTTGCTTTGGGCCTTGGGCACAACCGTTTTTGGTTTTTTTGCAGGCACAGCAGGTTGGTGGCAAGTATATAAATTGTATATAGAAATACCACAACTATGAACAAGGTATCAGGTTTTCTTCATAAAGGGCAAGAAATTACTATGACTCATTGCTCCATATTTTGTACACAAATGAGACTAGATGGCAACTGAAAGCCTCAGAGAAGGCTCAGAAGTCAGTCTCTGGGAACAGGATGAGACAGTTTCAGCAAACTGGCCCTTGGCACTGTGTGTCTCATACTGGGATGTTCAGCTAGCTCCAGTCTCTTCCAAAGGAGGCACTAACAAGCACAGGGAAATAAAGAAGAAAAGGAGTGATTTCTTTTTTCTGCTTAAGGCTTGCAAAAGCTGGAGTACAACATTATTGTTTATTCCAAAGACTTAAGCACTCAGTGCAAGGGTCCATGTTTGCAGAGTCCAAGTGGAAATGACTCAGTATTCCAGAAAGAAAAAGAGCAGGCTGTCCTTTTGTAATTCACACAATTAAAATATTCTGCCTAAATGCGTTACATCTCCCCACATGCATCAAAGGCTTCTGTTTCCTCAAACTCTCCATTTACATTTGGGAAAGCTGGAGTTCTTAAGCTCTTATGAGAGAGAAAATATGATGTGCTCTGGGCATCTCTGTCTTGGTGTGGATAACAAATTGCAACACTGTGTAAAATACCAGGTCTCAGGCAAAGATCCGTTATATTTAATAAAAAAAAATAAAACAAAACAAAAAAAGACACACAACACACAGATTTCCTTCATTTGCAAGTATCCTATGTATCTCAAGGTCATTAAAAAAAAGCCCCCCACCTAAGAAGAAGGAATCTTTAGAATCTCAGGACTTAGATCTTGCTATTCTATTACTTTATTAAGTGTCTGTTTTGCACACACTCTGAACGTCTCAACTTTAATGTCCTGTAGTCAATGAATAACTGAAGTAGTTTCATTACTATTTCACAGTTAGAGTTAAGGATGCAATATTTACACCTTTCTCAAGGGGTGACAAAAGCCTGCCTCTAGGACACAAATTTATTTATTTCAAGGGTTTTTCTCACCAGAAGATACACTAAAATTAATAATAATTGTATGTTTCTGGCACTAATATCTTCCTCAGCTTTTCATCCAACCTTTTCTATATTAGCAACTTGATTGACCACTACAGAAGCAAATTAATCTGATGTCCTTAGCCTACATGTAGCACTGGATGCAGTCCAGATTCAGTTACTCATCTGATCCATGCAGATAAATTGTTAAAAGAGCTAAAAGTCTTCCAAAATAGCATGAAGTATTCAGGAAGGAATAGACCTTTTGTTTGAAGCAGGGTCCAGTTCAGCTTCTGAATTTGATGTTCTGCTCACTTTGGGATCTGCAAGTCTCACAGTTTACCTAATATCTAGTTTCTAGTTTCCGAAAAAGTTTATGTGGCTATGCCCTAAAATTATAAGCCCACTTGCATCCTGAACTACAGATCTGATAGCACATAGGACCCCTGCATCCTCAGTTTGGATCTGTTATAAATCCAATAGAGACCAAACTTAAAAGCTATAGCAGCACTGGTAAAAGTCTGCTGAGTAGTCTCTTGGAAACAATAACCTTCATGGTCAGGTAAGGCAGTCACAGTCCATCCTCACACTTGCCATTTTCTTCATTACTTCAAAAAGGTCATTGCACACTTAGTAAAAATCTACCCAGCTGCCCAAGACATACCCACTGTCAGGAGCTAAATGTCCTTGAGGTCACCACTGAATGTGACTGCTACGAGTGCTGCTGCTTCCTCATCAGCACAGTCACTGACACAGCAATAGCTCAGGGACTGTCTAGACTGACTGTCACAGATTCCCATCACATCTCCTTGATGAACACATTTTCTCTGAGGCACAAGAATCTTTGTCATCTGAATGTCTTTGAAGAGAGTTTAACATCCATTTGGAGAAATCAAAAGACTTATATTAAACACTATAAATAGTAACTCTGGTTCACAAGTAGGATTTTAACTTTTTTAAACTCTCCTCTTCAACAGAAAGAATAGCTCAGGAGGATGGCATATATCAATACCATAATTTAAAAGCATACAAGAAAAGTGATAATGCAAGGGACCAATTCAATTTTCTTTTCCTGTGTGAAATGTGGTCAAAACCCAGGAAGTAACTGAATTTGATGCACTTGTCTTTTAAACATCCAGCTTGTATTAAACTGGGACTTTGGACATATCTTAATGGTCCCCACGCACTGTCATCATCCACAAGACAAAAAGAGAAGTTTTTTTCTGATCGCACATTAAATTTGATCTGCAACAAGGTAAAATAGTGTTTAGAGTAAAAACACATATCAACAAAGAAATACTGCTTTTCCAGCAGTACACACCTCAGTGTAAGTGGTTACTATTGCATGACTGGGGTAGAGAAGAAACAGGACTTGCCTGACTAAGACGTCCCCTGAGTGCAGCACAGAATCTTAAGTGAAAGGTCACCAAAAATACACCTATTGCATACACACACATGCACACGAGGACTTTTGAATGAGCAAGATTTGTTAAAGGGATGCTTGACTGTGGGTGGAAGAAAAGCACATGGTTTACACTACAGCAGGATTTCTGCTAAAACCCTAAAAACATTTTCAGTTCTCAGCCATGACCTGGGCCCAGCCTCATCATCCACTTCAGTAGCTCAGATGTATTCCAATTTCTGTGCATAGGGGACATTTCAGAGTTTGTGTATCGGTATTTCAGCCCTGTAAGAAGTTTTTGCAAATCTATTTGCATATGCTGTCCTCTCTTTGATGGGAGGACAAGGAAGCTAAGGAAGATGCAGAAGACATTACTCAACTTCAGCATACTGAAAAACTTCAGCTCAAGTGTCTTGAACTGAATCAGCTCTGCAGAATGAAAGGCTTTGTAACATTCCCCTTCTCCCCCCTCCCTCCCACTTTCCAGTCACATAGAAGTTTCAGGGAAATGAATCCATTGGCTGGTTTACCTTGGCTACTGATGCCAGCTAGAAGCCAAATCAAATCAGGAATACATTTAGCAAACTTTCCCACATGGTTTTGCTCTGCATTTCAGTACATACTCAGCTGTTGCTGTAAAAAGGATTGATTACATTTAAGAGTTCACACTCAGCTGCAATAAATTTACGTAAGCCAGCATTTGGGCTATTTCTCACAGCAAGCACGGCACACCTCGCATTTCTCTTTATGCTGTTTCTGTTTGCACAGTCCCATCCATGACAATGTATGAAGAAGAGTAATGCGTACAAGTTACTTTCTCTGTCCCTTGAACACCTGATGCCACCGAATGCTCCAGCTACAGCCACACAGGAATACATTCCCCCTTTACCTCTGACCAGGCACACCCGACTCGCGAGCGGCAGTAGCTGTGCGGGGAGAAACACTAGAGGGCAACAAATGCCGTTCAATAAGCTTAAGGGAGCCCGAAGGTGTGTGTAACACTTGCTTTTGCCAGCAGTATTATCCTTCCTTGATTGTGCTCTGTAGTTCTCGTGCAAACAAGATGCATATCATACCGTGTTGGCCAGGCCACAGGAGTATGTGTGTGCTCATTGACTGCCAGCTGCTTTCCTTCCCATCAACCCCTTATCCCACCACCATTTCTTCTTCTCATTAAAGGGTCATCCATGTCTTTCAACGATTTTCAAAATTTAATCTTTTCCATGTGGCTCACTGGTTTATCACCTTTGCAATAATGAAGTACCCATCCATAACTGGAAATAACTGCTTTAATGGTAGAGAGGATTAAGTCTTGACTTAATGGAGGGGGAGGGAGATGGGAGTTTGGCTGATTTCCTCGCAGGATTCTGCTAATACTAGTGAATAATAGTACCGATTTATTATTTTTGATAGACAAATTCACCCTTATCTCTAATACGTTCTGCCCACAAACTGTTTTCGCTGCTTCCCAATAATAATCCTGCACAGAACAAATGTAATACCCTTCTGCTTATATATGAACATAGTATTTTCCAAAAGGAGTGAAAAAAAAAGAGAGCACTTAAGCATGTTACTCACCTATAAATTTGCATATGAAATCAGATAAAGAAGAAAAATAATTAGAAAAACAAGATGAATGCAAGCCTTCCCTTTTACTGTTTGCTAAATTTGTCCGAGGTTATTAGGGAGAATAGTTTTGCCGCTTGAAAATTTTCATACCAGTTGAACAGGATAAATCACATTCTACTGGGAAGAGCATTCCTTGGATGTTTGCTAATTTAAGTTTAGCAGGTTCTAGCAGTGTTTAAGAAGCGTAACAGTTCCCAGATGGAGCAGAAAGAGTTGTAGAAAGGCCTTTCAGGGTTCATAATTATAGGTAAGTATAGTAGCATCAGTTTAGAGCTGCCTGAATTAAGAACCAAAGTTATGGATGAAGGAAGAAGGTTTGAAGCAGAATGAACTATGCCTGTGTTTAGTACAAAAAAAAAAAATCGCTCTGAGACAAATGTCGTATTTTAACAAAGCAGAAAGGGCCGAGCACAGGCCCGAAGTAGAAGGCTTTGAGCCTGAGCAGAGTGGAGTCTCTCTACTTCCTGAGAAAAGTACAACTAAAATGACTTTTGAAATAGAAAGCTGCAGCGACTTCTACCAACTTTAAAACAATACACAACTACTTGTATTAAACTAGACCAATGCTCTTCTGGCTGAGTCTTGGATCCCCTTCTAACACCTTACAAGGGGACGTCAACATGCCTATGTCTTGCTATCAGACAACTGCTGATAAAGTGGCCTTGATCACGGAAGACTTCTGTTACCGTGTTAATCCCTTCATTAATTCAAGCAGCAGTGATATTTTATTTGGTAGGCACTACAGTTCAGAAAGTGGCCCCATATGGATATCAGAGCACTACTTTATGGCAACATTTGCTTTTCCTTTAAGGCTTCAGAAAATTTGTTCATAAATTCTACAAAAATTATTTCAAGATGTAAATGGAAAGAGAAGCAGGGAGAGGAAAACAAACATTATCAGTTACTAGACAGCACCCTTCTTGTGTCTTCCCCC
The DNA here is from genome assembly GCA_013399855.1 of Oxyruncus cristatus. NCBI lineage: Eukaryota > Metazoa > Chordata > Aves > Passeriformes > Cotingidae > Oxyruncus > Oxyruncus cristatus. The sequence continues at coordinate 1,066,246 of VXAY01003232.1, read as the reverse complement.
TGCTAATCCAGAATGCTACTGTTTTAGTCAAAGCACAGGGAGACTTGCATTTGAGATTAACAAGAGCTATGTAACTGAAGGCAGCTGTTTTCTACAGGCCCCCTTCCCTTTCTGGTGAAGTAAGATGAAGAAGGTGATGAAAAAGCAGCCTGCTGGTCAGAGCAGTTCAGTTTGGTGAGACAAAACCAAACTCTCTGTTTCTATGACTTGAGTTCCTCATTGAATGTGGCCAAGTAACAAGTCAAGCTTTTCAAAGGCAATTGCTAATTGAATACATCAGATTTGCTAAAGTGCCTGGTGTTACTGGGGTTGGAGTCATTAAAAAGCCGAATGCCTACAATTGTGATGAGAGACAACAGATGCTGTTTAGCATGGATACTTATAGCACTTCATGCACTCTTAAAAAAAAAAAAATTCAAAAACCAAAACACAAACCAACAACCAACCAACGAAAAAACCCCTAGATCCTCATCCCTCCCTAAAACCCCCAAAACACACCCCACAAGAAAAAAAAAAAAAACACAAAAAAAACCAACCAACCAACCAACCAACCAACCCCCAACTGGTTCTCCCTGCTTTTTCCCTACCAGAAAAATTTAAAACTGTGAGCACCTGTTTTGCCTGTCTTCTTTTCTTTTCGGCCTCTCTGCCCACCTCCATATCCCACCCACCTTATCTAACTCAGAAGTACTACTTAAACTATTTAAGAAACATGCAACAATCTGCTAACCTTCTAAAAAGCCATGTAAAATTAACTTGATCCAGACTCTGCTGTGAAGTTGGGTTGTTTCAATAAAATACAAAATATTAGTATCTGTTCGTTTAACATTTCCCATTCAATGAAGGGATGGAGGCAAGCATCTCAAGTAGGATGGGGAGCCATGCTGTGATCTCATCTGCTCACATGGCAGTGAGCAAAATTTTCAATCTGGTTGTCTCAAATGTCTTATTATTTTGCCTTACAAATTCATTCAAGGTTTTTAATGGAATATTTGTGCAATATGTATTTGCCACTAAACATTATAAGAATGGATGAAGTGTTGATGAGGATTTTAATATTTCTAAAATAAGGTGTGCTTCATTATATAGCCAGGCTTGATACCAGTCCAGAAGAACACTTACAAGAGAAAATATATTTCTGTATTTTGGTGTGACATGCTCATGCAACAGCAATGACAGTCTTATTCTTGATGGGATTCGACCCCTACACGAAGAGCAGAGACAAGAGTGGACTATGAGGTGTGTGTAGAAGCAGCTACCTAGTATAAGAGGTCTGGGATGTGGAGAGGCTTGATCCTTGCATAGGTCTCCCGGAGTTTCAGATCAGCCCAAGTTGTGGAGCTTTATATTCTATTTCTTGTGTACAGGCTCTGGTAGTATTTACAAAAAAAAAAATTAAAAAAAGAGAATATAATTAAGACAGTTGTGTGTCCATCCTCCCACCTCCCCCACCCCAACCCTTTTTTCTCTTACCTTTTTTTTCCTTCTCCTCTCAGGCTTCTCTAAGCCCTCTCACCCTTGTGGATCTTGAATACAAAAGCTATTCTTAATTAACCTAATCTCATTATGAGACCCAAGACAGAAGCAAAGAGAACATACCTTTACATGCAAAGCTCTTGTCCTGGCCCAACAGACCAGGAGCTGTGCATGTTCTGTACCCAGATTTGTGATAAAACTCATCCACACACACAGAGGGACAATGGCAGTGGGGGACCCCAAATAATTCCCTGCCCAGCTACTCCCACGCTCATCCCAGGAGCCATCAGCCCATTAAAGGCCCATCTCTATAAGTCCCAGAAGAGCCTCACTCCCACTGCCCAGGCATTGACTTATCATGAAGGGTCAACAGGAGCATCTCTTCAGGGGTATCAGGCACATTATGGGATGCAAGGGAAGAGCATTTTGAGATTGCACAGGACTTAGTGTGGGGTTTTGTGAAGGTTGGAGGGAAGCATGGAAAAGTGCATAAGGGAATCAAAAGGGCTGATCATATGTCAGCAGATGTCTTGTCAGCATACTTGTCTGGCCCTGTCCTGCACCTGTCCAGCAGGGTCTGTCCCGTCTTCTCAATAAACTCTGTTTTTAAGAGGGGAGAGAACCTCTCTTTTCTGAGTGTGTGTGTGTGTGTGTGTATGCATGTGTGCAGGGCTCCAGCTACCAGCAAGAGGAGAGCGGGTCTGCAAGTCAGCAGGCAATCACCAGCAAATACCAAGGATGGCTTGCCTGTAGGTATGTAGGTGAAGCCCACTGGGAGCCAACAGACTGCCTGTCTCCAAGAGTGAGACCACTGGAAGAGCTGGCTATGGAAGGGTCAGTAGGATCCTAGCCAGCTGCTAGGGCTTGGAGGTCGATCAGAGACCCCCATCTTGTTCTGCATCTCTCTAATGGCAAGACCATGGGCACTTCCCAGGAACTGGGATGGTTGGGGTCCAGGAGCAGCTACCCGGTAGTTTACATGCCTAAGCCCTGCTGCTGGAGAGATCCATGTGGTACATATGTGTTTGTACACATAATTATATAATTAGTAATAATTAATGGTAATTATTGGCAGTAATTCTATAATTAATAGTTGTTAATATACGTTAATGATACAACATATAATTAATATATTGATAATATATAATAAATGGGGGGTGTGTCTGTGTACATGTAGATAGATAAAGAGAGACACATATAATTATGCAGTATTGTTTCGCACTAGGAGACCTTCATCTTGTTCAACCAGAGCAAGATGAGGCCACTGGTGCCATTTGCGTGCCTGCCTGTGTTGATCCTCCAGGTCAGCCAGGCACATGTGTGTTGTACATGTGCAGGTTGGTGCACGCACATGTGTACGTGCATGCACATTCCCTTGCTGGGAATACACACTCAGCCCCACCACTGATTGGAACCAGGGGTACAGAGCTGCAGCAGCCTCTCCTCTGCTGGGCTACTGGACCCAACTCCCCCACCCCCTTCAACATACAGAATATATTTAGAATTCTCTACATATTCTAGATATTCTTATAACCATCCACTCTGCATAAACGACTAGCCATAACATCACGTTCAAGAAGTGTTTCTATTCCTAAAGTCACTGACCACTTAGAAAAATGTTGGCTTTTTCAATGGCTATGCAGGACTAGACCCTCTTCTCTGTACCAACACCAACTGTAGCTCACAGGCCCCATGAGGCTTGCTGGAAGACAACAACTACAACATAAGTTAATGGTATCTGTTAAAGAAAATCCATTGATATCTGAAACTTTTGAAGCAACAGACTTCAAATTGGCAACTACCCATATGGATTACTATGAAGGCTTTGATCTCAACCACAAAGCACTGAAAAGACAA
>VXAY01003232.1:1048659-1062835 GCA_013399855.1 Oxyruncus cristatus | reverse complement strand
AAAAAAAAAAAAAAAAGCCATACATTTTGTTACATAGGAGAGGAAGAAGCAGAAACAATACTTTGCCTAAAAAGGTTTGGATTTTGATTAACTGTATTTCAGGCAAACCAATCAGATAAGGTAAATTATTAGAGAAATACACCAATAATTCCCAGAGAACCTAACACACCTGGATGACCACTATCAACAGCCTTATCAAGAAGGCTGACTGAAATCACTGACTTTGCTCTCAGCCAAGTGACCAACTACTGCTTGTTTAACCAACTACAGTTCTGCCACTCACAGCAGCACTGTGCCTGGGCTTCCCAGGAAGGGTTAAGGTTCTGTACATGACCATATTTCTTCCTTACCCTTGCCAAGACAGTGAAGACAGGCCTCAAAAAACCCAACCACAAGCAGAACGAAGTCCCATAAAGTTTTCTGACAAGTTTTCACATAGTACATAAATTTTTCTTCACCATCAGTGCAGAAAAAAGGATTTCCAACCTGCATTTCAGGAAACTAGTAAAACTCCTCAGTTTTTTACCAATAATCAAAGTAGTACAAAACAAGACTCTAGCTAACCTAAGGACAGAATTAAATACTAAAATGCTTCTCAGTCAGAATTCAAGAAACCAGAAAATATTCCCTGCTAGTAAATTCTTACTTCCTAGGTTGCACATAGTGACCATGGCAAGTAAGAAAATCCACCAGCAAGATAAGAAGGAACCTCAAACCCAGTTTTCTTTCTTCACATAATGGGAAGAAACTAAACAGTGGCAACTCTGCTCATGCTTTGCTACTGTCACCTCCTCTCCAAGTGATGTAACTGGTATATATTTTCCAAGTCACATACCACCATATTTGTCAAAGTCCTGACAGATTAAAATAGTTCCTAGCTTCTCAGAAATCCAATAGCAAAATTAAGATATTTGATTTCCATTTTGCCATTCAGGGACATATGGTGGGAATGTGCAGTGTAGCCACCTAATGTGTGCCAGTCAGTCATTTGCGTTTAATGCTTTCTCTTTCAAGCAACCTTTTGACCTGAACACAGAGTCCCTCGTTGCCTGAGACAAACTCCTTCCTTACAAACTACAACTACAGACAGTAGACACTTGTTAAACCTCACCACTTGCCTCCTCTGGTAAGAAATATTTTTTCTCCTGCCTCTTTCATCCACTGGTCAGATTTCCTCCTATCTTTCATCGGGCTCAAGAAACAGAGATTAGGGAAAACTTTCCATAGCTATTGAAAGCCTTAAAGAGAAGCAACTGAATGGAAAATTCCATCACAGGAGAAAAAAAAAAACAACAACAAAAAACCACCACCAAAACCAAAACCCACCTGACATACTGTTTTTGTAGCAAAGAGATTTGGTTCCACCACAGACACTGCCAACATCAGCTAGAGCTAGATCTCTTAGGTACACCTCCAAAACTAAAAAAAAAAAAAAAGAAAAGCCCAAAAACCATGCTGTGATACTGCCTCAGTACAACAGATTCTCCACTGATGCAGTAAAACAGTGCTAATGGGCTGATCTTGGTATTTGTATTTTACCTGTTAAATATTGGAGTTTTATTGTGTTCCTTTGCCTGTCCGTTCTCCTGTTGCCAGTTCTCCAAGCAAGCAGATTTAAAGCCTGTATGGATCAGATCTGGGAATATCAAGCTATGGGGCATTCAGAGGCAGCCCTTTTCTTCCCAGGAGAGAGATAAAGCAGTTGCAAGTCTGTTGTCTTGGGATGAAATGCTCTATAGGATGACAAAGTCAAACATCACGAGCTAAACCTGTGAGAAGAATCCAGCTGAACAAAAATCAGGTTGAAGGAGTCCTCTTTAAGGAATTTAAGACTATGGTATTGACCTGTCTGAATAAGAGTCATATGCCAAGGCAAGACTGTGTTTTGACTTGAAGGAAAAAACAACAGAAAAAGCAGAAAACTGGCATGCCATGGAAGGCACCGATCAGCAGAGAGATGGCTGCATCTCAGGACAATGCAGACACAGGAGAGGCATGAAGATTGTCTCAGAAGTACTTATTTTAAGCCTCAGGACTTGTAATAGACACCACTAATAATGTAGCCAATGCTTTTGGCTTGGTAAAGTTTTGAGCCACTGGAAGAGCAAGTTTTAGCTGCTCCTGGGAACAAGCCAGGAAAGGATATGGTATCATACATTGCAAGAAGCATCATATGCGACTGAGCAGCCGCCTTTTCCAGAAGTCACCGGATGTATCCTTCTCAAAAACCACAGGAGCTGAGTAGATAAGGTTTAGATCTCCCGCATTTGAAATTGGCACATCCTAAAGGATTTAAGGTGTCATGGGAAGTAGATCAGCTCTGCTGTGCCTGGGACTGTCTTCATTGCTTAAGATCTGTCCCTGGGGTTTCATTCCCAGAATGATTGTTTCAGTGCAAAGGCCTGCCTGCTTCATCTTCTTAACTCCTTTTCTTTGCTTAGCTGAAAATCACAATTACCTAGCCAGAAGAACATTATTTAAGCCCAGAAAGATCCATTTCCTCCAAACACATCCAGAATTTCAAACAGTGCCTCACTATAGAGCAACACACTCATGCACATGCAGGGATAATTTGAGTAGAGCATACAGTTGATGCAGACTGATTATTTTAGGCAACTTTTCCCCCCTCTCTCATTTCACGATCCATCACAAGGGTATCATCGTGCCTCAGCATGACCACGGACAACATAACAGGGAGATTTTGGTTAAAAGGGAAATCAATCCATGCTGATAGGGAGACTTAGGTTCAAAGGAACCAGACCAGTTGAATTTAGCCACCAGTCTGCTACCAAAGTCACGACATTTTCATAGAAGAAAAGTACAAAGTACTTGTGAAGAGGAATAAGGAAGAACTAGCAGACACTTCTTGCAGTCACCTTCCTTCATTTTTGGCAGGCTCTAAGAACTGCAGAACTACCTGACCAGGAAGAGCAGGCTACTCATGTGCTGAGCAGCCTAGTCTAGTGGAAGGTGTTGGATCTAGATCATCTTTAAGGTCCCTTCCAACCAAAGCCATTCTATGGCTCTGTGACCCTTGTTCTAGTTGACTAAAGGGGCAGAGCTCTGAACTGAACATAATCTAAAATAACAGTGCAAAAGCTGAGCCAGGCCTTGGGCTTGGTAACTTCTTATCTCTTTCTTGAACAGAGAAACTAAACTAAGGTTATTTATTAAAACAAACAAAAACCAAAACAAACAAACAAACATAAAACCCCAAACAAACAAAAAACCCAACCACCAAACCAAAACACATTTTCCCCCTACTCTTGCTATCACTCGCCTCTCACTTCCTATGGGAAACAAAATATCAGATTGTAGGACTAGAATTTTCCCAGTGTGTATGTTTAAGTCTTAAAGAGGAACACCTAAGCCCTCGAATCCTAGGAACATATCCTGAGTCTGAAGAGAGATCCAGCCCAAGGCCAAACCCTCCAGGGCCCAAACCAAACCTAGCAAGGATGTATCAGGAAACAACAGACAGACCTGCACTAGTGACAATTACATTATTTGTACAGCGTTCTAGTACCCTACACCAACCTTTAAAGAAATTAATCCTTAATTTCTATTAAAAACTATAGTATTGAGTCAGACTATTAGCTTGCCAAAACCTCTCCAAGAAGCTTGGAATCCCCTCCAGAGTCAGTCATTTCACAACTGCAGTTTTGTATGGTCTCTAGTTTTTCAGAGATTTCACAGCCCTCAGAGGAATGTTTACATACAAGTAGGATGTTTACATTGTAGCTTAATTAATTCCATAAATAACAGAGAAGGATGCTTTTCCCTTAGAATAAAAATGCTCATTTCTAAACGTTCATTACAGATAGGAAAAAATGAAGGACAACACATGCCTAGGTGGCCATATCATGCATTTTCATGGCAGAAGTAGGTTTTAACTTGTGTTACAAGTTTTGAAGTATCTGAAATGCAAACTGCCAACAGTGTGGGACTTGTTTTGAAATTTCACATTTTTAAAAGGTTGGTTATGACAGCAAAACTTTTTACCACTAACTCTGTCATTCATTATGTGCAGTCACCACAATCATAATTGCAAGGAGTTGTTTTTCAGGACTAGTGAGCAAGCATATTTATTGGTGTATCAGAAATAGCTTATTTTTCATAGTTATAATCAGAAGGACTCCAAATGGAAGATGAGCTTTACCATGTGGGAGGCTGGGGATACAGAATAGAAACATGAAAACCAGCATTAAATTTATTCTTTTCGTTAACTACTCATACAAACTGTTTACAAGAAAACCTCATCATCTTTCTATGTCTTTCATCACTGTCACTGAATGTTGACCCTCATGTGCCCTCTCTTTCTTTCTCCATTCAGCTTCTACGCTTCCAGCTATGAGTGGCAGTATCAACAAATAAAATATAGCAGTAGGGGTATTTTTCCACAAGGACACAGGTAGTACCAAGGATGTATTGGTATTTGAAACTCACATGGAATAAGGCTGTTGTTAGCCAAGCTCTCCTGAGGCATGAGGATTGACACTAGCATAATTCAAAACATATTTAACATCACAATTATTACAAGGATTTGGTAGACAGACTGGGACTGAATTTCTGAGTCACCGTGGTGGCTCACACCATCGTCTAAGTTCTTCCAGTGCACTGGGTTCAAAACAGTCTGAAAATGATGATGCCTTCAGTGCATGGATCTCCCTTATGGCAGGCAAACCGTACATTTGCTCCCACACATTTATACAGACAGGAAACTAAATATGCAATTACCCAATTTGCAAGTGTGACACATGTGCACACATCTTTGAGGACACACCCTTTCAAGCTCCATCCTGTATTCCCCCAAATTTAAGCCAGTTTCTTTCCTCCCACAGACACCCATCCTGCTTGCCAAATAAAATTCTGGAAAAAAACAAGAAATGAGTAGCACTGGTCATTCTGGCTGTTTGTGATCCAAAATGTTTTTTTTGCTCAATTAGTGCTCTGTGTAGGTTTTCCAAAAAAAAAAAAAAAAAAAGCACAAAAAAAGGTGATAACAGGAAGAGAAAAGCAGAAGTCAACCTTTTTTTCTGGAAGTTAGTTACTCAAAGTGGAAAAAAAAATGCTAACCATATTTAAGAGGAAAACAAATCCAGGGAAGCAGCCCATTCAGCAATGATGTTTTACTGTTATAGCTTATTTTAGGACAAGTCAGTGCTGCTGGAAAGTAGCAGAGAGGAATAACTTGTTTCTTAAGTCATATCATAGATAGATGATTAAAAATTTTTAAAAAACCCCAACAAAACAACAAAACCAACAAGCATCTCCTTATTATATTCCAAGCAAGAAGGTCTTATTCAACAAGACTGAGGGACGAGAGAAATTAGCTGCATGATAAAATTATGATAATATTAATTGTTATACCAGCCCATCAGGCATTTTAGTTTTAAGCTACTGCAGTGACAGCCAGAGATAACAACTCATAGAAATACCAGTATCAGGCATACAGAATAAACTAACAATTGGTGAAGTAATTGAAACAACTGGTTTTCAACAAACTGGAAAAAAGGTAGAGGACTAAAACAAGGTAAGAAAAAAAAGCTGAAACTTTAGATAAACCAGCTAAGTTTCATATGACGATTAGTAAAATACTAGAAAAAAAAAATTAAAAAAATCACTAATGCAAGACAGTGAGAATTTAAGCTCTTTTTCCCCCTCCCTAGACAGAGACCATCACAAAGAGTAACCTTTTTTTTCCTCCCACACCTCGGCTAACATTGAGAGTTAAGAGACTTGCGCAGGACCCTCTGGGTGACCATCCACTCCCCTTCCCTCTGAAGGCAGCAGCATAGCCAAGCTCTGAGTGCCCTCAGGCCAGGGTCACACAGGCCTGGCTGGAGCAGAGTCTACTGCCACCTCCTTGGGCTATGACATACAGGTCAGGACTCCCAGGGTCAGCTGCTGAAGTGCCCAGCTCTTACAAACCCTGGGCCTTGGTGACACTCATGTGCTCATTCCAGCAAGTGTAAACAGATGAAGATGTAGTCTCTGCTCCCACCCCAAGGCAGGAGATTATGCCCTGCCTGGCTCCCTGCCATGCGCCACAAGCACCTCCAGTGAGCAGACAGGCACCAGTTGTCCCCTTACATGAAACTCAGTGGCACTGAAGTGTTTTGTTTCATTTTTATTTGGCAAGAGTGTGCTAGGACACTTCAGTTGATTGTTCGATAGCTGAAATATTTAAAGTATACAGTAAGAAAATCAACCCTAACTTTGCCTACAGGAGAGTCATGTCGAGGAAAAATGCTACTAAGAGAAAAGTCAATCACAGAGCCCAAGTAAGCTTATGCTAGCTTGCAAATGAGCACAGACACTAACCTCCACTGCTGTAAGGGAACCATTCTCAGTGCAAGAGTTGTAGATTCACACACGCAGAGATTTGAACTACGCATATGAACACAGAGCTTCTGCCACAGGGCATTGGCTCACATCTTGAGGTGATCCTTCTAATATCCAGCCCCAAACTCTACCTTCAGTCATGAACTGACACATGGTCTTTCAAATTATTATTATTGTTGTTGTTATTATTATGATTATGATTATTCTGTTTATGATCCAGTATTGGGAGAGAGGCTGTAAAGTTCAAGACTGCCTTCTAGATGTAGACTGGACCACACTGCAACATTAGACTCTCCTTTGAGATGACGGATCCCAGGCACCAACATACCTTTAACGAAGCAGTGGCAGTGCGACACTGCATTCTGACCTGCAGGGACAACTTCTGGAATATGAAAAAATTAGATCTCAATCTTCTCAAATCCCTTTGGAAAGCAGGTCCTGAAAATCAAAGATGACCCCAGATTCCAGGACAGGTGCTTTAACCTCCCATGCTTAAACTCCAGAGAAAGGCAGGCATAACCCTCACTTCAGTGTCTCCTACCCCCTGCACTCTGAATATTGTTTGATCTTTACAGATCAGACATCAAACCACGAATTTAAAGAAGCCTAAGCCCCAAATAGCTATGATCACCTGTTGGAGCATGATAACCTTCTCTCTGCTTTTCTATCTTCATGCACGTACGTAAGCAAACACAGTGAATCTGGAGTATGTAATTAACCTGTATTTTGTGCAGCTTTATTTTTTTTTTCATTTTACTGCTCGTTATTCACCATGCGCACATCAATACAAATGAAGCAACAACTAGACCTGTGCAAGAGGAAGTGGGTTGTGATTTGCTACCAACAAACATCCCTGTTATCAGAGTGGCTCAATTGGCTCAAACAAACATTTTTGTTCCTTACCCACAAAGAAGCATTATGGAGCAGATTGAGGACTGGCTGCTACCTTGGGACCAGAACACCAGGGCCGGCCCGTAGCTCCAGCCAGGCAGCAGGGCAGGCTGGTGGGCAGCCCCAGCTCTAGGCTTCAGGCACCTCCCAGGGGATGGGCTAAGGCTAGGCTAGGCCACCAGTCCACAAGTCAGGAACTGTCCGTGACCAGGCAGGGGTGTAACAGACTCTTGCAGAGCAGCTCTGGAAGGAGCGAGGCCCTGGAGTTGAACTGAAATGGAGCTCATGGGCCATAGGCAAATGGTGGGCCCAGGTGAGGTTGCTTAAGGCCACTGGGGACTATTAGTACCCCCAAGGTCCCAGAAAGAACTGTTTGTAGAGTCAAAACAAGTCTTGTGAATAAAGGAACCATCCTCCTGCAGCCTCTTTCAGAGGTTAAAGGCACATGAAGGCGCCTGATATAAGTGCCATTTTCAAAGCTCCTTTTGAGATTCTGGAAAAAAGTTAGTAAGAGCCTTTTCTTCTCCCTCTTCATGTGTCCTTATTTCACAAAAAGGCCAAACAGATAACATCAAACTTACACTGACATTTCTGTAGGAGAAGTATTTAATTAAATAGGTCTCTGGATGGATCAATTTCAAACACCTGGTTTTCCACAGGATGGCATGAACACTGGACAAGCATCTGCTCTGTTGCAGTGCTCATTAGCAAATGGTCTGGCCCTTAGAATTAATACCTTCATGGTGAGTTTTGGGGCTTTAGCACGGAGGTTACAGGAGCCTCACCCCAATTTCAGCAGTCTAAGTGTACGTAGTAGTTACCTTTCATCAAGATACTAAACCAAATTACTGGTTCTCCTTTTTGTCTATCAAATATATATTTAGCACTTCTTCTTTTTCATCTGTGTGAAGTTGACTAGCCTATACTTATCTTTCCGAAGGAAAACGTCCTCCAGGCAGCTCAAAATCTGAAAGTTTATGGTGTGCCAGAGGAAGACAGAAATCATAGCTTCTAAGTATTATGCCACATTAGCCGTAAGGAAAAGAGAATCATTATGGCTATTTTATATGGACGAGCTGGGAAGGCAGCAGCCACAGCACTTGCTACCACATGGCTATTTCAGGACTGCAGATGCTTGACCTTACCAGCCCCAGGAACCAGCTGCAAAAAAAGAACCCCCAGGAAAGCGTTTACTTTCTCTTCCCAGTGAGCAACCCTGTAACTCAGAGACTTAGAAGCAACAAGAAAGTTATCTGTGATGTTCTGAGAAAGATACTACTTCCTCTAAACTTCAAAGGAGTCTGGGTTTGTGCACCAGAAGCTGGAGAGTACTCTTACAAAGCCTGACATTTTAAACAGAAAGTAGTGGGGCAGATTTTCCATAAGAAAAGGTTAAAGAGCACTAACCCAGCCTAAACACAGTGCACTAAAAGGCCCAGGTGATGTGATAGCCAAGGTTATAAAAAGCTGCAGCCACATGGTGGAAGGGTAAAGGAAAAACACTTAAAAGGCAATTTTGCTTTTCCTGCCTATTAGGAGGATGGAAAGGGCAGTAAAGAAATCTCCCCTGGGTTGTAAAAGACTACACTGTTATGCAGAAAACAAAGGTATGGAGATAACGGTGAAAGAATTGAAATAAACTTTCTTATTGAAAGTTAGGTATTTGGTAGGTGATGGGGATTCCAGTGCTCTACTTGGAGCAGGAAAATGTGGAAGTAAGAGTAGAAGAAAGGTAATGATGACTGTTTACCTAAACTGCCTAAAAAGTGGGAAAGCAAGGATGGGAGAGAAACCTCTGGCAGGTTAACGAGAAGGTAATTCCCACTACACACCTCTCTCCTTGAAGGATGTTGCCACCAGCCTAGTGGTATTCACTCAATGATTCTTTAACCTTCTCTTTGCCCTATGGTAACTCTTACTGAGACCAATGAAGAACTTCCCCTTACAGGCTTCTGCACGGCACTGTTTGTGAAGCCCATTAGCTCAGAAATGAAACCTCTACACCAATTACTTCATTCATTGATGGCAGGAGGGAAAAAAATGTTACTTACTGGGTTTGAAAATGACAATCCAAAACCACTATAAACTTAAAGAAAAATGGCTCATGACTCTGTTTTACCTGTACTGGAATTTAGGAACTTTTGCATGATAACACAAAACTTGGCTTTGCAAGTTAAAAGTCCTTCTTCATACTCAGAACTCATGAAAAATAGCATTTGTTTTTATGACACAGAATTTTTCCACTTGCTCAAAATTGCAATGAAAAATTAGTTAAGAGTTTTTAAAGGGAAAAAAAATACATTTATGATACTTAGGTGTGAGACCCAAATTAATTTCAACAGCAATTTATTTAATTTGAACTCTCCCATCCCGTATGTTACTTAAGTGCAGTGCATCCCCTATATGACAGGGCTGAAGCGTCTAAAATCTCATTCCCTCCTGAGAATGTGAAAATCTTCACAGGGTGCATTTGTAAAATATCTCCTTTGTAAATAAAACGGATTTCTCTGGAAACAAAAATAATCTGACAGATTCCTTGGCCATCTGATGAATCCTGAGGCACATTTTATGTGCATTGTTTTTGTCTTAATGCCAAGCTAAAAAGATCAGTATGCCCCTGTGTGGCTGAGCCAGTGGACTGTAGACTACATCTACTGCTGCAGCCCTTTGGAAGAGTGTTTACAGCAGTGAGCTCAGCTTTGAAGCTGATTACCAATTTTTCAGGCAATGGACAGTCTGACATTCAAAATCACAGCTATTACTGAATATAACTAAGGTGCTGGGTAGAGGACCAATCTTCACATACGAATGCCCCTGTATAGCAGGCTGCATAAATTTAACTTAGAACCTCACCAAAAGCTTTTATGTCTTGGTGAGCCTGACAATGCTTGCAAGACAAACAGGCTGAACTAAAATATTTGAAGGTATTTTCTTTGCACATGAGAAACTGTGAAGTTTTGGAAGGACTTCTTAATTGAGATTCTTTGATTATGTGGTTCTATGGCCTTCTGGTAAATAAGCTGTGTGTATGTATATATATCTGTATGCATATATATATGTATGCATGTATATGTACACACATTCATATACAAAAGGGAGTAGACAGAAAGCAGAAGCAGCCTATCCTAGGGACACACTTGCATACCTTGTCTACTGCAAAACAGTGGGTATTGCTTGGATTACTGAAAGAACAAAACGATGATTTGTAAATCTGCTGTAATGATTCGTTTTGAAGGCTGCATTCTAGATAAAGAGGGAACTGGTAGGGACAGAGAACAGTAGATTGTATCACTTGTTACCTCTCCAGCAGGAAGCCAACTCACAACACCATGTACATCTGCTAACTCAATGGCAGACGTGCCAAATCATCAGTTAGGGTTATTGGAGGTTTCTCTTACCTGGGCTCTCTAATACATTCCACCTGCTTTTGGAAAGACCACCTGATAACACAAAGTTGAGGTGCAGAGGCCTCTCAGAAGACAGGGGCAGTCACCTGGCTAAACCTGGACCTGTCCCAGTACTTACCACTGACAATGGTCAAAAGGCACACACCTAGGGAAAAGTGTACAACCAGAGTGAGCAGAGAGCAATATTTACCTGTAACATGCATGCAGTCTCCAATTACTCTCAGCTCAGACACACTTCCTGAACAATATTTAATAACAGAGGATAGTGTTCTCTTCTACAAATTTGTCCAGTTTCCCCTTGAATGTATTTGCAACATAGGATCAATAACATCCTGTGGTAGGGTCTTCTACTGCTTAACAAGTAGTTTTGAATCTGAGAACTGCCAATTTCGTTGAATGTTCCCTATTTCTGCATCAGAAGGGTCACTAAGCAATCAAAAGTCACTCATATTATCTGCGACATTTGAAGTATTATAAGCAAGATCTTCTTCTCTCCCTTCCAGCCTGAAGAATTGAAGTCTATTGAGATGATTTCTCATACAAAAGTCATTGCATAACTCTAACCTTTATTCTTCAGTTTTATTATATCTTTTGGAGGTAGGCTTAGGGCAGGATTAAGTGGAAAAGAGGAGTACAATATCATAAGAGTATGTATCAGATGCGTGTGTCAGATATAGGTGTACTATGAATTTATGCAGTGGTCCAGTGCTGTCTGGGCTGGACTCTGACCATTACAGTGTATTGAGCTGATAGTAAGACAGGTGACTACAAGAAAATCAAAGAATCATGGAATGGCTTGGGTTGGAAGGGAATTTAAGGCTGATGTAGTTCCAACACCCCTGCAATGGGCAAGGACACCTTTCACCAGACCAGGTTGCTCAAAGCCCTAAGTTCGACCTGTCCTTGTCTATATACCATTCCTCAGAAATATGGAAGGACAAATAATGCTGTATGTGCAAGTTGGGAGTTGTTCCTTCGCCTACCCCTTGAACATCGTTTCATATCTGTCTACAAAGAATTTCAACAACTGTTTAGTACCACAGAGTTCTTCCACAACTATTTACAGCCTGCTTCAGTTACTACACTCTGAATACCATAGTAGCAGCAAAACAACTAAAAGGGTACTGGTATTGGTCAACAGTCTGGGTGTCAAACTACTTACTTTCAAGTATGCTCACTCCTAGACATATACAGGCAACCTAATTAAACAGCTCTGGTCTCCTGACCACTTCCAAATATTTAAGTGTACTGAAGGATAAGAAATGCTGTGCCCACTTCTGTTCATGCTGAAAGCTGAGAGTTTCTACACAAATAGAGCCACAAAGAGGCTTTGTCCCAAAGGGTTTGTTCCCCTTTCTTTTGGTGTAACATAGACAGCACTTTGGATGCTGACTAATCTTTTTTTCCAATCAAAACACCCCCTCTTGTATATATCACTGAGGTATAAATAGAGCCATACAAACAGTGATTGTTGATTCAGTAACAACTCCAAGATGAATTTCTAAGCTCACTACTTTATGGTTATCAGATCACTGCACATTGACTTGCCTCACAAAGCCACAGAGACAAGAAAACTGGGGTTTTTAATGTGTATTTTCAACCAATAATAAAAAAGACAATTAATTTAAGATCCTAGTGAATGTGTGCTTCCCCTGCAAATGCAAAGCTAGTATCCTATACAGCAGAGTTCTTCTGGGACAAAACCAGCCTTGGAAAGCACATGAAACATGTACTGTGATAACTTAAAAATCATGTTTAGATATACACTGTGAATTAATGAACTGATTTAAGCTATCTAATGCTCACACAGGAAACATTCAGTTCTTGTATCTCAGTCCAGCATGGCTAGCCTTCACTGTTGTGTGGTAAGCCTAAAATCTGCAGGCAGGTTTGACCGCTAGACAGTGCTACCCCAATGACAAATGGTTTAATTTTCACACACTGATTGCTTTGAAAAGGCTTTCTTAAGCAGCTTAATAGCAGTAGTCTCATGGACACTTCTTCAGGTGTAAGACAGATGTGTATGAACATCTCTATGTATACACTACAGGGAATGACCACTTCTTTACCTAATCTGTTGCAGCTGAGTAACAACAAATATTACGAAAATGATGATGTCTTCTTATGTATTTTCTGAAAAGCAGAGTATCGTAGAGTATCAAAGGCATCTTCATGCATACTCTGACTCTACTTTTGACTCCAGCAAGAGTGAAATTGAAGCTGAGCCTGTTATTAATGCTCTGGCATGATCCATATTAAAAGGTGTTCATAAAAATGGGGCATAATCCATTGGGAAAGTCAACAATCGCATTGTTGTTGCATCACTGATTAGCCAGTATCCCACAGTTCTTACTCCCCTAATGTTTTTTCAGTCTACTGTTAGGTTTGGTCTTGTTTCATCGCGCCACTGCAGAAACAAGGCTCCAGCAGAGTTCCATGCAGAAGATCTTGCTGAAAAAATAAAACTGTTTCTTGTATGCAGGAAACAGGAGAAAATGCTGCTATCTACCGGAATCAAGACAATTGTAGCCATAGGTGACTTAGGTGACTTTACTGCCTTGTGGTACTCACTACAGCTGGCTGTAAATGACTCCTAAATAAATTAACGTTGTGTCCTGGGGGGTTCAAACATCAAATTTTTCACCTTAAGGACACAAAACAAAAGACTATCTCAATGCATGTGGACACCATTTGGAAACATCAAGGAGCACTGGAAAAAATTTACCTCATGTTCACACCTCTTTTTTAAGAGACCAGACATAAGGGAGTCAAGTTAGTCCCCTTGTCAGGCATAAGGCAATAACCCATAATCAAATTGAAAACAATAGCTTTTAAATGTATAACTGCATGAGTTCAGAAACCCGTATTTTATCAGATCGTAGCTGCCCTGTCAGTCTCAGGTATATTGAACTGAAGCAATTTTTTAGCATCATTATTTTGGCCAACTTAGGGAAGATCTTGCAATAGAAATACTGACAGTAGAAACCGCTGTATAGGGATGACTGCCAGCCTCACAAGATGAATCATCTCTGTCTTCCCAAGAAACAGCAGCAGAGACAAAACTTAGAATTTGATTCCACAGTACACATTACTTCTAATATGCAGGTCAGAGATCAACTTGCCTAAGGAAATACGGTGAAAATATACACTCTCCTCTCTACAACAGAACTTGTCCACATCATTTGTCTTCTGAATCAAGAGACAGATAAGCCAAGTGCTGCCTTTCCTATTGCAGTCACCTTCAGAGATTTCTCCTCTCATGTCACAATTATGTGGGCAGTTGCCTAAAGGATAAATCACTGCAGTCCATGCAAGGAGTGAGGAAAAAAGCACTGCTTCCTTATTTGCCTCAGTCTCAGCAACAAAAGACTTTATCAATTATTTATGCAGCTACCATTACTTCTGCTTTATTCCCCAGATTGAAATACCTCTCTCTCTGGACCAAAATTCATCTTCAATTATTCATTCAATTGGGAAAATTTTTTCCCTTGCTCCTTTAAATCCCTCTTTTTTTTTTTTTTTTTTTTTTTTTT
>VXAY01003232.1:1013047-1048616 GCA_013399855.1 Oxyruncus cristatus | reverse complement strand
TTTTTTTTTTTTTTTGACTTGAACTGTTGGAACAGCAGCAATTTGTAGATTAGATATCACTGAGCTTGAAAGTTATCCAGGAGCCATAGGTTGACCTGCAAAGTAAATCATTCAGACTTGGCGAGAATGATGGAGTAAAGAATATTGCAATGACTGCCATTGGCTTTGCATCACATCATAAACATGCTAGCCTGATCCACGTGAATAGTGGCACTCACAATTGGAAATGAGAGGGAGAAAACCAAGGAGGCTAAGTATGCTCATCACACAGACAGCTGTTGTGCAGTGATTAATTATGGAGACAACAGTGATGGCACCATGCCTAAGACTGAATCAAGTATTTCGTTTCAAAAGTGGTGATTTTTTACATGAAGTTCCTGAAATTTTAATATTTATTTAATATAAAAGCAAGCCTTGGTTTCATCATAAACCAGAAGTATCCGTGTGAAAGTCTCACCACCTTAGAGATTTTTTTAGTGGTAACTTCTCTCCATGCGGGACAGTGAACAAAGCACATTTTTTCTGTCTTCTGGTCCACTCTGCATCATCATCATCATCATCTGCATCTGGTCCATCTGCATCATAAACTTCTACTAAGCAGAAGTTGTTTTCCTATTAAACAGGCAACAGGGTTCTAAGGAAGCATACCAGAGATGAATTGTATCTCTGCCTTAGATCCACTGCACCCTGCAAACACGCATTTTCCAATGCTAAACATTTAGACAAATTGACCAGATAACACATATTTACTAGCAACACTCAGATTACACACAGATTCTTGTTGTCGGAGCATTACTACTACGCCCAATGATTTACTATTTGGAGAAGACCAATTACAAGACGAGGAAAGGCGGGTTGAATGTGAAGCTGAGGTAGGAGAAGTAATAGTCACACCACAGCAGCCATATTTTAAAAAGCCATCTGGAGTTTCTGGCTTACAGCTGGAGTAGATCACTCTTCCTTTCTGACAGCATGAGTATCTCTTGGGGAGAATGAAGGAGGGGTCCAGGGAGCAAGAAGTTCTGGCTGTAAAGTAGACAAAGTCTACTAAATAAATATCTGACACAAACATCATTCCCACTTCTTTGCTCTGTCTCTTCCAGAAAACTGCATATAATACTTAAAAATAAATTAAAAAAACACTCACAAGGCAATCACTGCATTTCTGCCTCCACAAAGGGGGAGAAAAAAACATCATGGCAGATATTAGGTGGCCTGATAGAAGGTAATGAACAGATGTGCAGGGCAACATGCAAAGGGAAGAATCCAGAGGAAGACAAACGAATTGGAATGCTCACTAAGTGGTCCACATTCAAACAAAAATATTTCAATCAATTCTACCACAAAACATTAAGCAGAAATTAAACACAGAAGGACTTTTACCTAAGTATCAATCTGTTGCAGAGAATAAATAAAGCCAAAACAGATATGTATTTTAAATTCATATCTGTTAAATTGCTTTTACTTCACACAGATTTCCAGAGAGTTCTTTATAAATTTCAAGGTGCTAATATGGCTACTACTTTAAAGTTACTTTTATTATAAATATCCCATGTAACTAAAACTAGAAAAGGCCAGTGCTTCTCCAAAAGAGTCAACTGAAGCATCAGTACATATCAAATACCACAGATTAAGTGTACAACTATTAGCCTTCACCCCCACATAACTAAGAGAAGTATTAAAAAAACTCCAAATGAAAGCAGACTCACTTCGAACATCAAAGCACAAACACTGTACATCTTGACTTGTCACTCTTTGATTACAGCTTAAACACTGAATTAGATACTACTACTTGGAAATTATTTTATTAAAGAGCTTTAATCATGATCATGTAACTACTATCTTTCATTGGGACTTTACCCAGTAGCATAGGTTAAACATTAGCAAAATAGAGTTCAACCTTGTTTGATTATAGCAGCATTCAGCTTTAAGAAATAAGGAGAGAGAAAAGACAGAAACGATTCTCTATAAACCCTCAGTAGAACAGTGGGCACTCCTGGAACTGTTACTGAAGGTGAAGGGCTGTGACTGCAGTGCATGTATTTAGTTTCACTTGGTTTGCGAGTGCCCTTTCTTGTTGCACAGAGGAAGCAGGAGCTCATAGACTATTTTCTTGGAGTTGCTGAGCCCAAGGCTGGCAAGAATAACAGCTCTGGGTTCTCAGTGTCTCGAGGAAATGCTCCATTTAATTTTGAGAATTCCTCCACTGGCAGTGTTGAAGCTTGTTATACAACTGTTAGTACATCTCCCCCTCCCCAAAGAGTCAGAGCTGTGTCTATCCTACTGGAGCTCAAGAGTAGCTACTTATTTCAAGTTGCCACTTATGACAATTTCACAAGACCACGGTGACGTGTATTAGGAAGGTTCTCCCTCTTCTCTGCTTTCCTGCTGACTGTTATTTCTTCCTACAGAGAGAGAAGGTTTTTTGATGGATCAAAACCGCCCATGAAATATTACTGCCAGCAGCACTTTGTTTAACTTCTGCATGCTCTGAGGATTACCGATGGACATTTTGCATTCCACTTTGAGGAGAGAACATTCTATTAATGATGTTGCTGTCAATTAACCAGTGCTATGACTTCAGTGGATTTATGCTCAGGACCTATTCATTTATGAGAACTTCGGTGCTGTGGTTTCAGCTGCCTGTTAGAATAGCAGTCCCTTCAGAAAACCTCAAAAGACAGTTTTTTCATCTCTTTTTAATTCCAGTTATTATGTGCATTGACAATAGCCTTTCTATGCTGTTTGTTTATAGAAAGTGATATTACTCCCTTTGAAAAAACAGGGAGAGGAATCTGTGGAAATAAATGTGCCATGGCAGGGGACCACTTTGGAGTAAGGCTCCTTCACACAGGATGAGCAGCTGTACTGGGAGCTCGCTGAGGGACAGAGTCCTTCACAACTGCAAACCACCGGCAGGAAACAGCCTCTGTGTAAGGAAGTGATTAGGTATTTATATCCTTCACTGTGGCCAGTAAACAGAATTAGTGTGACTTGGACCAAGTTTTAATTATACAGCAGCTTAATGATCTAAGCTGTTGTGGGAGGAGAGCGTGGGGGAAGAAAATGAAGGGTCAACAAAGTGCATCTTTCTGTTTTCTCTCCTTCCCTCTCCAGAAATGGCATTTACAAAACTGCTTTTCTGAGTTTTTCAAGGTGTTTTTTTTTTCCTCCTCTAAGTTCAAGAAATATTAAATACATGACTGGTTCCTGAAGAAGTGCAAAGCAAGGAGATGCTTGGTCGTATTTCAAAGTACAACTCCTTACCAGTCTGTAAATCACTAGTCTTAAAACACCAGCAACCTCATTTCTCAACACACATCCTCAAACCTGCTAGGCAGGTGAGGAAATCCTCTCTGAATGGCACCTGCTTGCACTTTGTGAGATGACTAAGTTACTCTGCTGCCTTGATCAACAGCACAACTTGACTGTCTTAGTAAAGATCCAGCAGCGATTCTATTACTGGCTACTCTAATTAGAACTTTCAGGGAGAGGGGGTTGGTTCCTACCTGCTTGAAAGGAAACTAATCTCCTGCAGACTTAACCTCAGGAACTGTAATAGGATTACATTTGACTCCTTATTTTTCCTAATTTCTCACAAATTAGAATAAAATCATAGCAAATTTTATTGAATATTACTGTTTCATTCCAGATAGCAAAAAAATCTCTGAGAAACATGCGGGTTCAGTCTGTTCATTTGAACATTTTGATCCTTTCTGATTTTTTTTTGCATAGAGGGAACACTCCCTGAAAATATCCAACACTTATCTTGCCAAGGGATTCCCCTCAGCTCAGCTGTTGCAGCTAGCATGGCAGGGAAATAAGAAAATCTGCGCTACAAAACTCATGTTTTGCATTCCTAAATGCAGTTAAAATCACAGCTAAGGCCTTGGCTGGTCGTCCCTAGGCAAATGGATGGCCTGTTCAAATCTTGCAAAAGTTAATTTATAGGGATTTCATTAGTCCCTACCATTCATTTTTAGTCTGGAAATAAGCAAAGAGAATTGGCATACATGTTAAAATAGATAAACCCAGATATTCCTATTTTCAGTCACAAATACTGATATTTTCCTTTTTCATCTTTCAAATGCGGATTGCTACACCAGCCTCCCAACATTACTGCAAACTGACAGAACACACATTGCTGTCATAAACAAAAAGTAGGGCCATCACATTCAAAAAATAGGGACCAGGCATGCACTAATTCCACAGAAATAAAATGGTTTTATGCAAGTATTTTGCAAGCCCCTGGGAAAAAAAGCAAAGGTGATCAACACCATTATCCTTCTAGTGATGCTGAAAAGCACCCTAAGAGTAAAGGTGGTCTGAAATGTGGCTTTAATACAAAGAACCTATTTTATTTGTGAACTGGGTATTGGAATGTCTCTAAACAGAAAAATACAGCACAAGAAATTGTGATTTACTGCCATCCTCTTCCAACAGTGGAGCTCATTATGATTCTGACTAATGAGCCTCCCTGTCAGCAGGGGTAAACCGCTGCTTTGTCAGCTCAATTGCCACTCACCTGACCAGAGCACAGTCCTGCAATCAATCATCTCTGTCAGGTCAGAGGCACCAAGTTAACAGACGGAGGGGGATGAGTTGTATCAATTTGCCCCATGAATGCTCAATTAGAGAAATTTCAAAATGGAACTGAATTACTGGACACCTGTGCTTATGCTGATAGGACAAACACGTAAGTACTTGCAAGCAATATGCAGAGCACAGATGTGTAGGAAAGGCATTGATGCATAGCTCAGGTAAAGGTTACACAGATTTAACAGCTGCAATTACAAAGCAGCTATTCAAGCAGTTAAGTGCTCCTCAGCCTGTGCTGAGACTGCAGAACACTGCTTCATGGTTTCTACACTTCTGTTGAAATCAATTTATCAAAGGTGTGATTTTCTTTTCAAAACAGTTGCTACTAGTTTACAGCTTAACCAGTAGTATCAGCCAATGTGGTTAAAGCAGCCTCTAAAATGAAGTTGCATTTTTTTAGTGTAAAGAGGGTGATAAGAAAGCAAAATAAACCACTTATATAATCAAGCAGGTAGTTTTAAGTGGATAATTCTGTAGTCTCATTTAAGGGACAATGGTTGGCTTTAAGTACCAAGTGAAGAAAAATCAGGTCACCACACTTGAAATCACAGTCCCATACTTCATCATCTGTGAGTCAGCTACCACAGAAACCCCTGTCTTGTTCAGTGTGATAAAGTTTGGCACAGCAAAATCCTGTTTCTCTATGCCCAAAGATAAAAAAAAATGAAATACACAAAATGAATCAGAGTTTTGTTCTGCAAGAAGCTACCTACCATTTTGAGCCAAACTTCTACAGTTTATAATTTTGAACTAGACATCAACTGCAATTAAAATGGCTTTCCTTTAAGCTATACTGTTGATAAATATAATTTCTGAATGTGCTGAAGACTGTTTCTGTGGGTTCCAATTTCTTCACAAGCTGAAGCAACTGAAGGGAACATCACTTATTCACCTAAAATAAATGCTACACTGGGAAGTGATCCTTCAGTCTTTCAAGGAAAAGAAATTCCTTAAAAAACACCATATTTGCAGGTTACCTCCTTTCATAATGTACAGAGATGTACCATCTTACAGATGTTGTTATATATATTTACACAGAAATCATACAACAGATAATGATGTTTCCCATTCCAAATGTCAATTATTCCCTTAACAGCACAGTAAAAAAGTGATCTATAACTGATATTCTTTACCTCCTGACAAGCTCATGTAAGTCCATGCGCTGCCATATGTGTAGGGGTTATATGCTGTCTAAGTGTATTGTGCCTGCTGATCACACGCACCAAGAACATGGTTTTCGGAATTTTCATTCTTGCATGTAGCACTGCTAGCTCAAATCTGGAGGGCAGTGCTTCAACACAAGGCAGCCAGCAATGTGTACATTTGGGATTTACTATATTTCATGACTGCCATTCAACTTTAGTGAATGACTGTTTAAAAGGTTTCACTCACATGGAAAAACACTATTATGAAAGAGCTAGAGAGCTACAAAATGGATTGCTTCCTAACACGGAAGGAGTTTTTACAAACAGAAAACCCCAGAGTGAGTTATTTAACTCTGCAATTGTAAGCAACAGTTGACCAACATTTTCAAACTATCAATATGGAGTCAAAATGAAGGCTTTAGCTAACATGTTTATAAGGTTCTAGTCCTTCATACAAATGCAAACAACATGCATTGAACTTGTATAAAACAAAACATACTTGTGTGTTCTCTGGCATCTGGCTAGAATACCTCTACATGTACCCACTTTAGAGTCCAGCAAGTGTGACTGGAACACAGACAGCTTATTTTAAATTAAGTTGGAGTAGTAGTTAGGAGAAAAGGAGAAAGAACTTACTGTGCAGCAAAGAGCATTTGCCTGCGAATAATTTTTTAAACATGCAAAGCTGTTCAAGAAGCTTAAAAAATTGCAAAGAGTCACTCAACTCTCAATGTTGAATAAGGAAGAAAAACCAAAGGCCATTTGAAGAGAGTTCCTCTGGCATTTTCTGGTACAATTATGCTATTTGCAGTGAACTGGTAAACTCTGTATTAGATAATGAGACAGGAGACTTAGAAAATGTGACTATGCTTTCAAAATCACA
Organism: Oxyruncus cristatus; assembly: GCA_013399855.1. Lineage (NCBI taxonomy): Eukaryota > Metazoa > Chordata > Aves > Passeriformes > Cotingidae > Oxyruncus > Oxyruncus cristatus. The sequence continues at coordinate 1,041,989 of VXAY01003232.1, read as the reverse complement.
ATCAGAATTATTTTAGGCAGTATTTTTAACACAGAAATGGAGATTAAAAGCAGGTCAGTGTAAAGATTACCAGTTTTTTTGACTTCTTATCCTTTGTATGTGTTTTTCATAATGAAACAGTTTCTTTAGTTTCAAGAGTTTTATTATGACACTTCAAGCAAAAACTATTATTGCTTTTCAGGAGAACAGATGTGAGAATATTAAGTACTTGACTTTCTTTTACAGAAACTATTCATCAAACTGAAACTTCACTCTCCTAAATTGTTTGCTCCAAACAACACACCAGAAGTTACGTTATCTCTCTGGTAAGGCCACCTGACCTAAGGGCCAGACACCCAGATGACAGGAACAGTGGGTGTGCACAGATTAAAACACAAAACGGCGAAAGAGAGTAGTATGAGAAAAAGGACATCACTGCAAGCACGGCTTAGTTCTGGAGAAGAAGCACCCAGTCAGATCATTCCAAGCCAGTAAAACATAAAGGCACAAGCTACCACTATACCATTCAACTATGCACTGTCAATGACACTGCACATTCATCACATTGCACAGGATTCACAGAATCAGGGAGGCTGCCCGGCCCATCAAGTGTTTTACACCGCAGGTTTTTTTCCATTACTTTTCCATTAAGTTGAGGGAGTTCTGGAAACTGCTAGAGTCAAGTCAGGAGGACTGAAATCACCATGAGTACTACCCATACAGTATGAGTCTTTTGATGTCAGCAGAACAGTATTTTCCAGGGAAGGAGTTTCAGACAGTTAGTCATTGCTGATAGTGCAGGGTAACAGGCTAATTACTGCACTATTTCTGGACAGCAATTTTCCATCTCCTTGCAGAACCCTGTAATGAGACAGCTGGCATTACTTTTAAGGTACCCAAGGTGCAAGAAGATAGCAGTTATGTGCTGTCCCTACACACACAACAAATATCACAGGGGCCTTAAAAAGGGCGATTAAGCAAGGAACAGAGTAAAGTTCCATAAAGTTTCCTGTTCAGAGGATAAATGGCAATCTTATAACATTTTAAAGAGAGTTTCTTGATTGGCAATCCGTGTTCTCAGAATGAATCCCTGCTTTTGACAATCATAGTTTGAGAATTTCACAATATGAGGGAGAAAAAAATGACAAGTTGGAAAAAAAATGAACGTGATATGCTACACAACTCATTGTCAATCAGGTACCGGTCCAACTGTATAGTCAACTTGCTAAAAGTAACAAACCAGCAAAATTTCACAGATGAAAAAATGAATCATTGTATTTTAACACTTGGCAGCATGGAAAAGAGACCATTTGACTTTCATTTGGTTAAAGAATCCAGACATTTGTGTAGTTTCTCCTTTAATTTAAAGGACATAAACTATCATACAAGATATGCAGTGAAATACCTCATTGAATTGGATACCCAGCTCCTGACAAGTTGGTAAGATTCATTTCTCTTCCCTGAGAGCTTTTCAGTGCTTCTTGCCACCATCTTTTTCCACCAGCTCCACCAGTTCTCTGCTGAGTGCTTACTCATAAGTTTCTATCAGGTTCGTCACTGTAGAGCATCCTAAATGTAGGATGTAAATTGAAGTATGTGTGCATCAGTCAAATACCAACATTATTTTAAACTCATTGTCCAGCTGTTACTACATAAGGATAAGGAGGCCAGGCAGCAAAAAGATAAGAAAATGTCACATGGGCTGTCTTATAAAGCTGCAGTTTTAAGACCAAAAAATCCACAAAATCCATCCACAGAAATGTGAACCCATTTACAGAAGTCTTTGAACTGACTCCTGGAGAGCATTTATCCACCAGTGAGGTCAAGTTTTTCTGCTTCAGCTTCTTGCAACTCAAGTTACAGCTTCTTACCAAGGGAAATAGGAGTTTCTCCCATCCCCTCTGTGACACATTGCAGCAGCGGCTCAGGGTCACATCTAGTGTCTTAGTTTTATAGGATAAAACACTCTCGCCTTCAGCCTTGCCAGGGTATCTTCAGATGTAGGAGTTCAGGCTCTTCCTTTACTTCCTTCCACCAGCCCACCGTAAGATGACAGCAATTCCACTTTTTCCTCTGCACACACACCTCCCTCATGAATTTTAAGAGGTTCTTAAGAAATAAGAAATATCCAAACTAAACAAAAACTTTTGTTCTTGCTCAGCGGGGGCTCTGCAAATTGTAGAAATTTGCTTTCATAAGTCATCTTCAACTCACAATGAAACACCCTGTGTTTTTTTCTACTTGTGATGTTTAAGGAGAGTGTTAGCAGCGTATTGAAAGGAGACTTTAATGAAATTGCATCACAAAGATCTCTGAAATTTAGCAATTACTTGACTGTGGGGAGAAGAGGCTTTGTTAAGAATTCAGTATATTAAAAGAAGCAGCATGTCTTACCTGTGCTGTTTTCATATACTATGGTTCCATCATGGAAGAAGGAACAACCAGGATAACGAAAGGAACAATGAGAATCCATTTCCTTTAAACATTCTGGAGCACATTACAGTGTAGCCCCAGTCTGTCAGGGCCCTGAGTGCACTAATATATCCTAAATAGTCATGAGCCCAGAAGTCTATTCAAGCTCAGCCCTGGGCCTCTACTTCTTGCCCGGGCTGTGACAGATGAGTGCTGCTCTCCACAGCCATGGCTGGCCATGGAAGACCCTTGACTTAGGCCCTGATCTACACGCTGGCTTCCTGGCTTGACCTCAGCCTAGCCTTATTGCTACAGACCTGCTGGCTGATCACTGTACCAAATCCTAATCCTGACCTATGGATTGACTTCCTGGTTTGACCTTCAATCTACCAGTGGCTTTATAATGTCTCATTATCTGGACCCTTTAACCATGGACTTTTTAACCATCTACAGATCTGTCCTGCTTGGCTGTTGTGGGTACTGAAGAATGGGTCAGGACTATAGAGGCCCGTGTCCTGCTAGACCAGGGATCACCCCGACTTCCATCTCCCCATCCTTTAGGGAGCAACCCTGATCTGTGCAGAGTCTGTGTGGACAACACAGGATGATCAATAGGTGCAAAGCCTGCTTTTAGAAAGGCAAGCAAAAGATGNAAAAAAAATGAACGTGATATGCTACACAACTCATTGTCAATCAGGTACCGGTCCAACTGTATAGTCAACTTGCTAAAAGTAACAAACCAGCAAAATTTCACAGATGAAAAAATGAATCATTGTATTTTAACACTTGGCAGCATGGAAAAGAGACCATTTGACTTTCATTTGGTTAAAGAATCCAGACATTTGTGTAGTTTCTCCTTTAATTTAAAGGACATAAACTATCATACAAGATATGCAGTGAAATACCTCATTGAATTGGATACCCAGCTCCTGACAAGTTGGTAAGATTCATTTCTCTTCCCTGAGAGCTTTTCAGTGCTTCTTGCCACCATCTTTTTCCACCAGCTCCACCAGTTCTCTGCTGAGTGCTTACTCATAAGTTTCTATCAGGTTCGTCACTGTAGAGCATCCTAAATGTAGGATGTAAATTGAAGTATGTGTGCATCAGTCAAATACCAACATTATTTTAAACTCATTGTCCAGCTGTTACTACATAAGGATAAGGAGGCCAGGCAGCAAAAAGATAAGAAAATGTCACATGGGCTGTCTTATAAAGCTGCAGTTTTAAGACCAAAAAATCCACAAAATCCATCCACAGAAATGTGAACCCATTTACAGAAGTCTTTGAACTGACTCCTGGAGAGCATTTATCCACCAGTGAGGTCAAGTTTTTCTGCTTCAGCTTCTTGCAACTCAAGTTACAGCTTCTTACCAAGGGAAATAGGAGTTTCTCCCATCCCCTCTGTGACACATTGCAGCAGCGGCTCAGGGTCACATCTAGTGTCTTAGTTTTATAGGATAAAACACTCTCGCCTTCAGCCTTGCCAGGGTATCTTCAGATGTAGGAGTTCAGGCTCTTCCTTTACTTCCTTCCACCAGCCCACCGTAAGATGACAGCAATTCCACTTTTTCCTCTGCACACACACCTCCCTCATGAATTTTAAGAGGTTCTTAAGAAATAAGAAATATCCAAACTAAACAAAAACTTTTGTTCTTGCTCAGCGGGGGCTCTGCAAATTGTAGAAATTTGCTTTCATAAGTCATCTTCAACTCACAATGAAACACCCTGTGTTTTTTTCTACTTGTGATGTTTAAGGAGAGTGTTAGCAGCGTATTGAAAGGAGACTTTAATGAAAAGGTCTTTAAAACAAAGGCCCTCTTTTTATAGGAAACAACAACAACAACAAAACCCCCAAACAAAAACAATTTCTACCCAGGTGAAATATGCAAACATAGATATTTTCACAACATACTTTGAACTATACTGCAAGATAAAATCCATTNCATCATGGAAGAAGGAACAACCAGGATAACGAAAGGAACAATGAGAATCCATTTCCTTTAAACATTCTGGAGCACATTACAGTGTAGCCCCAGTCTGTCAGGGCCCTGAGTGCACTAATATATCCTAAATAGTCATGAGCCCAGAAGTCTATTCAAGCTCAGCCCTGGGCCTCTACTTCTTGCCCGGGCTGTGACAGATGAGTGCTGCTCTCCACAGCCATGGCTGGCCATGGAAGACCCTTGACTTAGGCCCTGATCTACACGCTGGCTTCCTGGCTTGACCTCAGCCTAGCCTTATTGCTACAGACCTGCTGGCTGATCACTGTACCAAATCCTAATCCTGACCTATGGATTGACTTCCTGGTTTGACCTTCAATCTACCAGTGGCTTTATAATGTCTCATTATCTGGACCCTTTAACCATGGACTTTTTAACCATCTACAGATCTGTCCTGCTTGGCTGTTGTGGGTACTGAAGAATGGGTCAGGACTATAGAGGCCCGTGTCCTGCTAGACCAGGGATCACCCCGACTTCCATCTCCCCATCCTTTAGGGAGCAACCCTGATCTGTGCAGAGTCTGTGTGGACAACACAGGATGATCAATAGGTGCAAAGCCTGCTTTTAGAAAGGCAAGCAAAAGATGATTTCCTCTCAGAATACTCTCTTTTGGGAGAGCATAAAAACAGGGACTGAGAGTCCTTTGCCTGCATGTTTCCGTGGTTTCTTTAAGTTCAGAATTCCCCTGGTTCATCACATATCTAATCTTTGTGTATATTATACAGGTTTGGCTTAATTTTTTGAAGACAGAAGCCATCTGAAATACTAAATAAAATGGAGCTCATGACACCAAAAACCACACTCATTCATGTCGAGTTCAATGCCCAAACCCCGTTTTAGTCAAAGACCATGTTATCTATAGGGCAATAAAGGTAACTTGCTGTAACTTACATAGCATGATTTTGGCTGACCCATTCCTGGGATTAGACCTTTCTGCCCTGCACCAGAATCAAAAAAAATTCTTTTACTAACCACTCCACTGGAAAAGACAGTCAGTGGATGAGAATTACCTAGAATTTAACCTTATTTGGAGAAACCAAAGAAAAGGGATAGGTGTGCAGCTGATTTTCGATGAAGCTGTGGTACTAGCTGCTTTTCACTTCCACTGTTGAAAAAGTGTGCAAAAAACTGGGGAGAGACATCTCCCCCACAAGTGAAGAGAAGAGAATCATGAGAATGGAAATAAATAGAACTCATATGCAGTTAATAGTTTTATCACTCTAAAGGAGAAACACTGAAGGGAGAGATGCTTCTACACTAGTTCAAAGAACATTTGTTATAACCAGAAATAAGATTTTTATAATATGTCAGATCATAAGTCACTAGTACATACTGCCAAAAGGCCTTGATTTGTACAAAATGACCATATGGGCGTTTTATATAAGGGACATAAATCTGAAAACTATATTATTTTCCTAAAATAAGGAAAACTTATTTGTACAGTTAGAACTACAATGGATTCTGGATAAAGAAAACAATTATCATTTTTGGAAGTACATTTCAGGTTACATTCAAGAAGCAGGCTGACTTGCAGTGCAATCATGCAAAAGTAACTCAAAATAATTTTTTTAATCAGTTTACCCTTTCCTAAGAGCAGATTGTAATGCCTATCTGTTTAGGCACTTTGTAGCAGGCCTCGTTAGACAGCTTAAGAAAGTATTACCAATACTTGCATGAGAATTGGATGAATGCAATTTATTGTTCACTACAATTTTAAAACAAAGGCCCTCTTTTTATAGGAAACAACAACAACAACAAAACCCCCAAACAAAAACAATTTCTACCCAGGTGAAATATGCAAACATAGATATTTTCACAACATACTTTGAACTATACTGCAAGATAAAATCCATTCACTTACCAAAAAAAAAAAAAAAAAGCACAGCTATATGCAGCAAATCTACATAGCAAAGTATTAATTTTAAGGTAAAGATACAAAATTTCTAAAAACTTTTTATGTAGATTGTTTTGCAAATAGAATGCTTTTTAGATCACCGACCTCTATTTCTTTTTACCCTCAGGTTACGAAGCTTATTGCAGAAAAAAAAATATTATTTTGTACAATCTTTTCCTGAACTAATTTAAACTTGATTACACAATATGATGAAGTCACACTCTTGTTTTCCAAAAGAAGGCAGGAAAGACCTGACTACAGCAGAAAGAATTTTGGGATGTAAGGGGCACAGGGGTAACATAATTACCAATTACTGAAATACTGCAAGAAAAACAGGGGGAGTGAAGAGAAAAAACAGGGCTAGTGAAGAGAATGTTGAGTGAAAGAAACAAGGCTTCTGTTTGCCAATGAAGGAGAGAGTAATCTTTTGTTTCTTGTGTAATCTGTCAAGTAAGAAATGTTTGATTTGGGCAAGAACCAGCAGTAGAAGAACTAGTGCTTCTGATCAGTGTCAAATCACCTTGTAGACCTAAAGTAAGCTTAGAATGAGACTTCTTGTAAACCTAAAAGCAAAGGACCATATGTCTCTAAACATCAAAACACTGACATTAATCACACTACCAAAGGAACTTCGAGTAATTAAACCGCAAGAAGCACATCTTTAGGACACACTTCTTAATCCACCTTATCTCTACTATAAACCTGGAGCTCTTGTTCAAATTCTATTTTGATCCCTGTAAGTTTTCTGCCTCCTTCTGTCTGCTATCAGTTAATTCTGTTTTATCATCCTGCTGCTGGTACAGTATGAGAAATATCCTTTGATGTTCTTGACTTTACTCCCTTATTTTCTAGATTCTAAACAGAGACAAGTTTCATCTTGCACTGTAAGGCAAATAGCCATGCTATGTAGCTAGTCATATAGCCAGAATCTCTCTCTTTTAACAGTTTTCTCAGTTGCCAAAAGAATTAAGCTACATCTTCAATATTGAGTTCTTCCTTGACCTGCATTCTTTTGCAGTTTAGATTGACTCAAAATCAATGCTATAGTTTCTTAGAAGCAAGGGGAGTCGTTCCTCCTAATTTAACAGAAAAAGAAAGCTATTCCTTTTTTAAAATCATATTTGGTGGTTTCCAGCAAGATTTGAGGTCTGCTGTGATGGGTCTACAGTCACAGGGGTAAAAGGAACGCACAATCACTGCAAAATACAGGCAGAATACCTTTGTAGTAGTCATAATCTATGCATTCAGAGCAGACAACTTAACTGTAAACCTCCTATCTCCCCAAAGATTTTATCTGCACTATCTCACTATGTACAGTGAACCTTTCATAGACGTATCTAGTGATTCTACTTGTTCCCCGGAAATAAGAATGATGAGCAGTCAGAAGATGCAGTTTCAGGGAAAATCAAGCTGAGGTTGAGTGATCTTGCTTCAGGCAACTGAATACTGGTGCTGGAAAAGGAATTGATGTGCCCATCTCTGACACAGCTCCCATGGGATGTGGGACATCCGTGTAAGATAGAAATTTCAAAAGCATTAATTCCAGACACTCACAGGACACCCTTCAGACTGGCTTAAAAATTCTCACCATACAGATCTACAAATGAATTTGTAGAGAAAGAGCGATGCTTTGAACATATCACATAGTATATATGTGCTTTTTAACATTCAGATTTTAAAGGTGTCTCAGATGAGATACTCTAAGTACCAAAGAGCTTACTTCAAGTCACCAAAGACCTTTGACTTTAATTTCTCTGTGTTGGGATTATCACCTTTAAAGCTACAGCAATGCCTTTCACACAGCTCATACAAGTATCTGTAAGAATTAATTTTCATGGAACACTGTTCAAAGTACACATAAGAAATGTTCACAAAGATCCTGCCACCAGATGTGGCACACTAGGCTGGAAATGGGGTCTAGCATTATGAAGGGAATGGCAATAAGAGAACCTCTGGCAGCTATGCAACATCTTGTGAGTCCTGAATTTCCCAGACACATCTCAACATCTTGTTGTATGCCTGGGACCCTCCTATCTGCTCGTGGCTACTGGGAGACAGAGCTGTCTCCCTTTGCCCCATGATGCCTGCTCCTCACTCAGGCCTCATAGGAGTGTGAGGAGAAGAGCTTGCAAAGTCTGTCAAAACACTCAGATACCTTACAGTGTTATTTCCCATAATTTGTCTGGCTACTGGAGCTTCCTTCCTCAATGAGGAACTTTTTTCTTTTCTTTTCTTTTCTTTTCTTTTCTTTTCTTTTCTTTTCTTTTCTTTTCTTTTCTTTTCTTTTCTTTTCTTTTCTTTTCTTTTCTTTTCTTTTCTTTTCTTTTCTTTTCTTTTCTTTTCTTTTCTTTTCTTTTCTTTTCTTTTCTTTTCTTTTCTTTTCTTTTCTTTTCTTTTCTTTTCTTTTCTTTTCTTTNTCCTTTCCGCCCCTTTCTTTTCCGCCCCTTTCCGCCCCTTCCCTTTCCTTTCCGCCCCTTTCCTTTCCGCCCCTTTTCTTTTCTTTTCTGACTTACTGGTATTTTTCTGTGTGAAAAGTGTTTTACTGTGGGCATTATGTGTCAATGTATATGAACAAAATACATTATTTGGTCAATAAATAAATGCAGTTTTCATTACTGTGTCAGACACAACAGTATTTAGCCACTTTAGGATTATAGCAGTCTTGGGAGGGCTGATTTTGCCTCAGAATGAAAAATAGGTTGTGGTGATCTAAATAAAGATTTCATCGATGCACACAATCAAGGAACCAAACTAAAACTGTTGACAGGAATGGAAAAAGACTGTCCCCACACCTCTATTGCTACCCCTATGACTTCACTTACTGTAATGTTTCAAACAGTTTGGCTGCCATACACTTTTACATACACAAAAAAAAGTTATCACAGGAGTCAAAGCAAAGGTTTTAAATAATGGATTATGCTAGATGTTTTCACTTGGTCATCACAGAGGCTCAGGACTATGAGGCTTCTTTTATGGATAAATTCTTCCTTTAATCCATGAGGCTCAACTTGTTTTTATATAAAGCACTGCAATTTCAACAAGGTTTAAACTTATGGTAGGCTGCCTTAACTTTCCCTGCCAGTGCTTTCACCAGATGGGGGCTCTAGAAGGAGCAGGACCTTTTCATTTCTCCTTTTCAGAACTGGTGTGCCATTAAGACTAACCAGACAGCCACTCCTCAGTATCAGGCCTATGGCCAGGGTATGCCACAGAAAGAGCTCAGTCACTGCAAACACGCTCTGGGTGAATATCTTCTCGAAGAATAAAAGTCTGGCCTGTAAAAGATAATGGGGGGGAGGAGGGGTAATGCAGTGAAGCTCCAGATTCAATCATCTCAATCTCTTCTTCAAGTAAGGAATCATTTTCCTTTTGACAGATGTCTCCAGCTTTGAGAACTCTCGTTGAGTTCAAAGCCAAACATAAACCCCATTCAGGTGGAATCACAAGCAAAAACTTTTCCCAGACAGTGAACAACTTTCTCTCATGAATGTTTTGGTGCCCTTTCAGATAGAGTTAATATAAATTCTTCAGTGCATTTGCAAATGCAACACACCAAAATTCTCAAAGTAAAAAAAAAAAAAAAAGAAAAAAAAGAAAAAAAATCATTGCATGTTTCTAAAGCACAAAGAGCCCAGTGTATTATGTTTTCACAGACTTTTTGTGTATTAGTGTTAAAATTTTCCCTTCATACAGGAGATTCCAGTCCCACAGTCTTACCACTGCTGTTTGAACGGAAGCCCCAGTCTTACTCAGCATGAGCTGTTTGGTTGTGTTCAGAGGAATAAATCTAACAGGATAACATTGCTCCTTGTAGATTCTAGTGACATTACTGAATGTAAACATCTGGATTTACTTTATATTCTTAATAACATAACATCTTATTTCTGATTCATTAGACAGTAAAATACAATGAATACAGATCTGTATCTTTAAAATTATTATTCTATTATGAAATATGTCTTGTCTGTCTTCCTTCCCTAACAAAAACTTTTTTGCATTTATCATTTCTACAACAAACATAGGCAAAATCAATTAATTTTGTTTTCATTACAAAGGAATATCATATTGACAGGTTTTAAGCCTGAAGGGCTTTGTTTTTAAGCCACTACAAGAGTTCTGTTCACTAAGGTATATTACTCACATGCCTCAAANGGGGGGGTCTGTAACTCTCTTCCTGCCCCATACACAAATACGGTTTCAGTGCAGATATAACATAAAGCAGGGAGATTATGCTGTTGAGGGTTTAAGTCATCTTATACCATATAACTTAGGTTCTGATAGGAACTAGACTGGTAACAATACAGAAGAAAGAATAACTATAGAACTATAGATCAGTTTTGAACCCACGACACACGGGTACTCTGCTGTCTAGAAATCTTCACAGGGCCTAAGAGCAATGTCTCTGGCCAATGTTTGCAGAGCACTCAAGCACATTGTTCCGTGTGTAACACCACATTTGATCGAGTTAGTTCTCTTACAGATGGAGACATTTATAATTTGTTATTGTTATTGTTAAAACAAGTGAGGTTTTGAAGGCAGGAAAAACTCTTATGAGTGAGGTTTCTGAAACGTGACCAAGCCAAAGCCACCAAAAATAAGTCTGGCCTGTCTGCAAAACAAAACTCTTAGTCTGTCTGTTGGCTGTGTTGCAGCTATGCTTCTGGCAATACAAACTCACCTTGCCACTTAATCACAAGAGGAAAAACAACCTGGACACCCCCAGGTCAGTAGTTGAACCCCAAGTTGTTCACCCAACAGACTGGAAAATGTTAGGAGAATAAGATTTATTCTTCTTATCTTCCTATTCAACACATACACATGGAACGTAGGGTTTAAATAAAGAATCTAAACAGCACGAATTACACAAATATGTAGTGACTTCAGTGACAGGACTCCAGGTTTATGTCAGCAGAAGGGGAGAGTGACGTGACCAGCTGACACTTTCCAGACATCCTCTGGGAACCAGAATGTGAGAGACATTGCTGAGATGGCCATGCAAAACATAGTGAAGGTTCAGACTATTGTAGTTTTCTTCAAAGTTAACAGCAAACTTTCTGACAAAAATTCTCTTTCCTCAGTAACTACTAGCTAGAATTTCATCAACAACTAATCAACCTGCGTAACGTAAAAATAATTACGTCAGGAGACCTCGGAGTGGGACCTGAAAGGCACTCTAAAAACAAAGTACTGTCGCCTTTTTCTCTTACCTCAAAACCACACAAAACAACAATTATAGGGAAATCATGATAAAGAGAAAAGGAAGAGATCTTTGAGTTTTTCTCTGAAGATCCCACACAGGATATTTACTTGGCCAGTTTATGACTATGGAGAGAAAATTCCAGATGTGTGGCTCTCAGCTGGGAAAGCCTTCCCAGCCTTCCTCTCCCCTACACACCCACACATATCCACTTTATGCTACTCTTAAGCAAGCTTCAGAATGAAAAAATAAGAATTGTGGGTGAAATGTTTGACATGAACATACACTCTTGACTTATGTAGGCCTCTTGAGGGACTGTCTTGAGAGTAAATGTGTACCATGCAATTTTCCTTGAATAGAAGGAAATGCCAGACATTTACACAGTGATCAAGTTACCACTGAACTTCGCTGCCTCTACTACAGAGAGCTGTACATTTCATTCTCTTCTAGAAGAGATTTGGCTGTCAAACACGTCACAGGTTTTGAGCTTAAGTAGACTGTATGCTAGTAATGATTAAGAACTCCACATTTATCTAGCAGGTCTTATAGATATGCTGCCTTTATTTCTTATTCCAAATGTCGGATGCTACTGAAGTAATCATATATGAAGACTTCTTGATGGCTGTTTCATATTGGTATACCAGTGTTGACTGTGACTCTCATAGAGTGTGTGGATACCAAATCATTGCTTCAGGCCTCCTCCATTTTATTTCAAGTCAGAAACTTTTTTGGAACCTAAAAAATTAACCAGAACATAAGTAGAGGGACTAAATCATTACAATGTCTATAACAGTAAGAGAAAATTAAATATCGTCAAAGCTGATAAAATCTATCTGCATTCAAAGTGTTAAGAGACCATGTGAGGCATAAAGTTGTGCAAAGAGACATGACACAACATGACTGCAGTGGTTTTTACCCTATTGAGCTTAACTATCTTGTGAACCCAGTGGCCTTTCAGTGAAAAACAGTCTGTTTGTTCTTTTTGGTCTGAGAAGCCAACATTCATAGCAATTCTCAAGTCATATGACCTTCAGGAGAATAAAGAGCTGATATTTGCACTTCAGCATCATAAGTCAGGAAGGATGACTCTACTTCCTGATTGCTAAATTTACCATAAATCCCAAAAAGTGACTGTGAAAAAAAGAAGTTCCAGTAGCTCTGGTCTTCCCGAAAATCTATCACAACGGAAAAATGAAGTAGTTTACCCTTCTTCCACACCCACACCCCTAAGGAAAATAATATTGTACCTACTGATCACAGAACTCTGCCAGCTGCTCCAGCTTTTCTATTGTTCTAGTCTGGATGGCTTTCCTTGCTGGTTTTCAGTCTTGGAGAAAATTCATCACTGAAAAGAAAAAGAAAAACATGAAAAATATTCTTTTTCACTGGTGTTCAGAGAAGATATACGCTCAGGCCGATAGTAAGTTTAGGCCCATGATTATAATTTTTAAAAAACCCTTCTCAGATGCCAAGGTCAGGAAAGACCATTCTGTCCCACCTGGTCCCCTGGTTAGTCTCCTTATATAATTTTTCTTTCATTACTATTGCAAGTTGTGGAGCAATTTGGTATGGAGCGTGCATCCACAGCCACTACAGCAGCTGAATATCACACAGGCTTGATAGGATGGATAGTATTCCTAAGTATTTTTAATTTAAAATAACCCCTATTGAATGTACAACAACAACAAAAAAATCACTTCCTCTGTTAGAAAATCATCAATTTAAAATGTATGCTTTGCTTTTTCAGCTTCAATACTCCAATACTTGAAGGTCAGTGTCTTTGGGAATTTCTGTTTCTAGCCACTGTGGGACGGAAAGTGAAGCATGCATATTTTGCGCTTGCATGTTTAATCCACCATAAGATTTCTACAAATGTATGCATCTTGTAATAGTCACATATCAGTTCAGATTCTGTCCCTAGTTGGTTGACGATTCCTGAAGTTTGATTGAAGCCACCCATCAGTTCCAACTACATAAATGCTAATTATAGCCATATGTTGATGAGTGACAGATCAGTAAAGGAAGACTTTTGTAAAAAAAAAATTAGTGAAGAAATAAACACTCCATTGAGAAAACATTCATTTTAGCTGGAAGTTATTGACTCAGTATTGTAGTGCTGAACATCAATGGCATGTGTAGATAGTGATCATAATCAATGAAATTGACACAGAAATGCTTTTTATTTCTTTTGAATACTGAAACTCCAAAACAGAAATTGCAGCTTGTTTTGGGAGAGCTGATTGTTGATCTTCATGACAGTCACCTCACTGTTTCAGGAAATGCAAGAGGATACAGTTGTACCACGTTTTAAAATTTACTGGCATAGAAACCAAGCTTGTCAAGATGGTATCATCAGTCACCTAGATTTTAACCCCTGCCTGTTTGTTTCCTCCCTAAGGAATGTAGTTAGGTAACAACACAAGGACTTCCTGTGTTTTAAAATGAGTATTTGCACAGTCTGATGGAAATGTAATGATGGGTTTTTGCTCCTGGTAATTGTGGGTTACCCTGTCAGAGCAGTTTTGCAAGGGATGAAGGCAGTAGGGGGTAAATGAGGAGGATGTGGCCACCCCATTAGAAAACAAAACAGTGGAAATCTGTCCACTTGACTGAGGATGCTTCCCAGAACAAACAACAAGATGCTGAGATTCACCATAGAGCTCTGTTTATTTCCCTCATGCAACTTCTAGGTATTCAGTGCCATCCTAATCCTCCCCACAACTAATTTTTTTCCCATGGTACAGTAAGAACTTGCTGATTAAGAATAGAAATAAAAAGAAAGTCCAGATTTTGAATGTAAGTGTAATATCCCACTACAAACAGAAAGGTGTGACTGCACCATTGATAATTAACATGGCAAGGCTCCCTTATCTCTAGATAATAATCAGGGTGAAGCATGAACCTCAAAAAGGTGATTCAGCCCCTGTCTGAACTGCCTATCTCCTTCCACCATCTGAGAAGGGTAGAACAATTTTTATCTGAACACATGCCTCTCAGTTTGGAGTATGGAAATTGATTTACCATATCGACACCACAGCCAGACCCTGTCTAGATTCTTGTCCCAATTGCTTTTGAATGTGACTGCCAGTGATACATGAGATATTCTGGCAGAGATGCCTCCCAAAACAGTCTTGTTTCAAAAAAAGGAAAAAACCCCCAACTCAATAATACTGAAGTTTTTTGCCTAGAATATTTAAATAATCCTGAGAGAACTCAGGACCCACTTTCAATGAGTCCTCTTATTCTGTTTGTAAGGCATTTATTAGCGTAGGTGTTTCCTGCCACCAGAATAAAGGAAAAAACACTAAAATATGAAAGACTAGAAGACACCATAAAAGCTATTATAATTTGACATTACCTGCATCAATGTGATGTTATTTTGCCAAGGAATAACCTCTCGGGCTTGCAGTATCAGAGCCTTTGTTGGCAGCACACCTAAAATATGGATTTCACAACTGTAAAATGGCACATCTGGTTTTAGCTGCAGGTAAAATCACAACACAATTCTTCAACAATTCATCTGATGATGATTATTAGTATAGCTACTTTTCAGACTTCTGAAGAAATTGAAGCAATGATCCTGTCTCAGTAAATTTATACTACATCCTCCATCTAAAAAGAAGGCCTTTCTACACATTTTTTAATTTGCTGAAAGATAAGCAACGTAAGTGCAATCCTTATAATGCTATAATTGTTTTTATAATTAGTTCCATATATTTGCATTGTTGTTAAGCGTTTCAATGAATGCTGTTTATAGTATTTCGAGTAAAAAGCGAAAAATCACCGTGTTTCATTGGTGAGAATTTTCATCTAGACATTATCTATCTCATTCCTTGAGCTGATAGGTCTCCATCTCTAGAAAGATGGCCCAAAGTGTTGTGAATATGCAGATGTTTCTACTGAATCCCTTGCAGCTATGAAATAAATGCTCATTGTGGGGTTTCTTGATAGAGGTGGTGTCTGACAGACAGGTGAGCACCTTAACTTCATTCACTGATATTGCTTCAGCCCAAATTTTGTAAATAATGTCACAGAATAAGGGATAAGCATTCAGAAGAATTGAACTTAAAAGAATATCACAAGCAATACATGGAACAGTGGTCATCCTTGTAGTGATCACAGTTCAGAGGTTTCCATGCATTCATGTCTTCACTTCAAGAGCTGGACACATTATCAAGTGAATACAGCTGACAGACTCCTGAAAGTTGCCAGCTTGGTCAAAATCTCCCAAAAGTTTAAATAGCATTTATATTGTCAGCACCAACCAATGAAGTAAAATTAAACATATAGCCTTCATATTCCTTTTCATGTTTGCATAAAATCCACCTGCTAGAGCACAAATGATCTTCTTTTGGAGCACTTTTCATTAGCAGCAGGATGTCATCATGGAGGTAAATTGCAAAATAAAAATGTAACTAATTAACTTTGACAGTGCATTTATTTGATGAAGTATCATCTTGCAAAGCACAGAATCCGTTACATGCAACTGCTGCCAGACTGAAGAAATCACTGTTAATCTGCTTAACGGCAAGGCTCCTTTAGCTCCCAATCTCCCTCTGATGCAGACTCATGGGATCCCAGCAGTGGTATCCCTGCGCATAAAGCACGCAGGCAGCAAATCCTTGCTTCCTTCCATGGTAAAACAGCAAATGGGTGTATTGATCAATAAGAATTGTTCCTCCTTAGAGCCTGGAAGTGTAAACAGGATGGATTAATAGTGATTTGCAAAAGATTAAAAATGAGCATCACATTTAAATCTCTATTCAATTAATTAATAGTCACAAAGCATGTTCAGCAGCTAGCCAAATCTTGGCTTATTTACCTTTGATAAAGTGGTATCAAGAGGAGAGCCCTGTGCTGGGGCCTCTCCCAGAGGTTTGGCTCGCCAGACTAAGAGGCATTCGGGCGGTCCATCACTGATGAGTGCATTTACATTCCACATTGCATCTGGGAAAACTAGTCTTTTCACTTATTCTGAGATTCGAAATAAATAAGTTACTCTTGGCAAATGCCACCTTGCAACAAGGGATCTGCCAAACTAGAATCAGGTGCTGGAAGAGGGCACAGGCAGCCTAATATCCTCCGAAAACAAATAAGAAACCTAAAGTGCTGCCGCATGCAGTGCAACCAGTGGACGAACACTATGACTGACCGACTGAAGTTCCCTGCATGCAGGATGGCCTTGGGCTGAAATAAAACCAGCAGTTCAGTACACAGTTGCATTCAGCCACCTACCCTGAATTTAGCTGCTTCAGCCCCTTTGCTGTGTTTCTGAGGTTGCATTCCTCATATCTGTGTTAAACCCCGGGTGGGTATTGTATATTCTTCCCCAAATCCCATATCTATTCACTCTGGAAGGAAGACAGGCTTGCTCTGGGAAATGGTGAGTAACAAAACCAGTGAACCCTTTCTGTGTATTACAAAACATTTACAGACCTCACTGGAACAAGTTTCCACTAACTCATACATTTTGGGGGTCACTTTTGTGACTGTGAAGGAGAACCTGCATTTTCAGAAATTGGAGAGAACCCCACCTTGGGGAAGCACCTCTGTATTTTATCCCCTAGACTCCGCTACCTTTAAACAAAAGGTATCACCTGCTTTACTGAAAAAGTAGCCAAAAAATGCAGTGCTTTCTGACATTTCCAGAAACAACTAGATGGAAAAAAAGTTTGGAACAGCTTCAGCATTTGAAGGACAACTCTAGGTCAAATGTCCTCATGGCAGTTTTAACAGCTCATGGTGTTTCCTGCATGAACAAACAATTTCATGGACTAGAGAGACCAAACCTCTTGTTTTCACCCATATCCTGGGAAGATTACCATCTCTGGTCCAGACAGCCACAAGAGATCGAGCCTCCAGTCACAGCTATGGCTGCAACCAAAACTGGAAGATTACTACCAAGAACAGCTATCACAGAATTTCCCATATGCTACATTAGCAAACTGAACTAAAAAGGCATTTATCCTTCAACAAATGAAGTTTGTCGTAGACATGAGACAAATTTGATAATGAACAGAGAAGTTCATTTTAAGATACATTGTAGCTGATTATGCTGTAAAAACATTGACACAATCAAGGTAACTGTTGATCACAGCAGAATAAAACCTTTATGTTGACAAAGCAAAAGCATCCCTTGGAGGCAAACTTGCAAACTTCTTCCTTTGTATTTTGTCATTTAAAAATTAAACAGAAACTACAGTTTATGCATGCTATTGCTTAAATACCAGAAGTACCCAAAGGAATTCAATTCAATACATATGTACAAACAAAAATAAAATATTGTGGGTTTTGTGTGTTTATGTCTGCATTCCAGAAATGTCCAGATGTGCATGAGGGATAATGAGATGTTAGAAAGAAATATCAAGATTTGTTCAATGAATTTTTATAGGACTGGAAGTGCCAAATCTACTGAAAAATACACAAAAAAGTTTAGTCAGGTCTCATACAGGGCATTAGTAAAGATTCTTTCGTGAACTCTGGCACCCCTGAATAACCTAACAAGTTCTGTATCCACACATGGAAGAAGTGGGAATCTGATGGAGGGATTTGGTACATGTTAGTAAATACTTCTGAACTAAAACCAAAGAATTTTCAGTCAGTTAATAAAGAACTGGTTATGAGCTACAACTGATTTGCTGTTGAAAAGGAAATCTTAAACACGTTATGTTTTTACAAAAGTACTGCTTGGTAGAATGGCAAAATAAGATTCATTTCTGAAGAGCAAGCTATTTAGTGTGGTAAGAGGGACTGTAAGAAGCAAAAAACTAGGAAATGTATATCAACTCGGTCTCCTTCAGGCACAGGCACACCTGTATCTCCAGGTATCTCAGTGATAATATGTTCTTTATATAGAGGGTTCAGGGTCAATCATTTAAAGAAATAAAAGTTAAAGTCAAATTCTGCAATCAAGCAACAAGTCTTTCTGAAAATTACATACACACACACACACACAAATACCAAAACTGCATAATTATTGATTTCCCTCACAATAGCTAGACTAGCCTCCACAGAACAGTATCATCAGCCAAAATCTGAAAGCAGATTTTGGGAACCTGATCATTATTAGTAAGTGATCAGCCCCAAATTTAATCTTGCATATAACTACTTCTCATCAGCCTAGAAGCTCAGCACAAAAGCTACCAGAGGAATTTTTTGTCACATTAGAGTTATCAAGCATAGTAAGGAACTCCTGTTCCATAGTGGTGAACACTCCTAGCCCAGTTTAGTCCTTATTTTCATGCCCAGGAGAAAAACTCAAAGCCCAGCAAAACTATACAAAAAAGCACCAGAAGGAACAATCGCTCTTCTCGTCCTGACTCCCACTGATGCCACAGAACCCAGCAGCAGTGGAACATGAACCCACAGTGACAGAGAAATCCCACAGCACTGCATTCCTTTCCTCCACTCATGCAAATTCTCACACACAGAGATGACTGTAGCACGGTAACTATTAAGAGAATAATTGAAATGTCATATGTATTATATGATAAAATAAGATAAAAAGAGTTATTTTTCTATCCTAAAATTTGTAAGTATAAAAACTAAGGTACCCCCCAGTGGGAAAAAGCAGCAATTGCTGGCTTGTTGGTGACACGTCTTAATTTGTCACAGATTTGAAGGCAGCACAATGATGTTTTTGCTCTCATGCTACAGAAGCAATTATTTTTGCAGAAATGAATCACTTAGCATTCTGAAGCTATACAAATAATTAAGATTCAACTGAATTTGTCAAAATATATAAGTACAGCACTCTACAACATTAAAGACTGGGCACTGTGCAAAAAATATCACCTCAGGGCACATATTGGAACCTCATCACTTTGTCCAAAGGATGTCTGAACCCCCAGGAGCTCAACTCAGAGTAGAAAGATCAAATGGCAGGAACCTGAGCCTGGAAAATTTCCTCATGGTAATTGTAACATCTTCCACTACCAAAGCCCTGAATTAAAAGAAATTGTTTAGGCAGTTTACATGCTATGAATCAAAGAGTGCTTAAACTTAACAGGGAGATTAATCATTAGGCACATAGCACTGATTCTAACTTTGTATTCCCAGGGCTTCATGTCAGCTAAACAATGTTCATGGGGGTTTTTTTATAAGCCTTTTATCTGCACTAAAAGCTCATAGAGATCCATTACACATTTGTAAAAACATAACTGGATTTTTCCATGGATTTTGCCTAAGTTAGTAATCAGACATAAAATACCTGATAAAAATGGGGGGGAGACACTTTTTTTCAGGCTGAAGGCACTGTTGTTACAGGTCATATTTACATGATGAATTGTTTCCTAGGCACATGAGACAGTCTGAGACTCTGCTGTTTGCCAGTCCATCTATTTGTCCTTGCCTGACATTCTTTAGTCTATTCAACCACCTTCAACTAATTTTTGCCAGAGGAGAAAAAGTCTCAGAAAATCTTTCAAATTCTCCAGGAATTAGCAGTTAGGCATTTGGGAATCGTAAACCAAATTTTATTGTCCGGACATTCAAAAATGACAAATAGCTTCTGGCTTGAAAGAAAACCAGACTTTACTGAGAAACACAAACTTGGCAAAACCTGAAAAAATAACAGCAGATGAGACTGACATCCTTCAGAGTATACTGGCAAAAGTCCTGGCCTAATCTGCCACTGTCCACACTGAGTAGATAGAACGGGATTTCTTTTTCTGGTGGGACCATGCTGATGAACATCAGACTCAGCGAATGTCAGGTGAATGGGAAATAAATTTTTTGCCGTAGATGGATATTTGGTTTTGAGGATTGCACTGTCTAATCCATCTGGGATGAGAGGCCTCCATACAATTCAGGCACTAAACCTAAGTGTCTGGGACATCTGCTGCCTGTATGGATCAGCAGCAATCCTTGCTAACTGCATTCACTGCTTGCAGTTTGTTACAGCAATGGCTTCAGTGTCATACAGCCCCTTCATCAAGAGACTGAGGGCAGATACGCTCCTCACAGAATCTGTATTTCAAAACAGGTAACATTTCACATAGAGTCTCCTCCTGCCCTTTAATAAACAAGGAAAAAAACCTTCTCACCACTGACAAAATTCTTACATTTTAAACTGCATTTTAAACTAAAGTGAGCACCACAGCATCCTTCAGCAAATTTACATCTGTTCTTCTCAGCAGGGCTGATCTTAAACACCAAGGTACCAAGGCATTACCCACCATCAAAGCAATCCTGACCCACTGAAGATGCTTTCACATACTCTTGGACAGATGCCCACAAATTTCTGTCTTCCCCTACATCCCCAGGAGATGCTGCTCCTCTGCCTTGCCAGGTTTCAGGCCTTTATCCTCATCACCTACTCAGGTTCTGCTTCCAGACTCTGAGAGGTAATGCCATTACATTCAGTAAAGAGCCTTTGGGAAAAATCAATTATTTACCCTGGTGCCATGCTATAAGTTCACAGGAGAAGCAACAAAGCCCAGCACAGGCTGTTTTCACCACTAAACTCCACCCACAGAAGCAGAAGATGAGGCTATTGTTGCCACTGCCCCTGGCCCAACAAGTGCAAAACTTGCTTAGACACCCTTGTGTTGTCCCACTACCACTTCCAGTAAATCTTCATTCCCCTTACCCAGAGCACAGCAATTGCTCTCTCTGCAGCTCTTTGGCATCACAGGGCGGGATGCATCTGGCCAGCTTGATCCAGCTGCCAAGCTGTAAGGAAGGAGCACTTGCAGCTCCTTCCATAACTACAAAGGTTTCCCAAACACACCAAGCCCACCCTATCATATGTGGTTTCTCTATTACCTCCTCTCGCCTTCTTTTTCCACCAATCCATAGCATGGCTGCTGGATGGAGGATGGAGAAAAATCTGTGTTTCACTTCCACAGGTTACAGCCCTGTCCAGTCTGCTAAAAGATGCTGAGATATTAGAAAGAACAGAGAATGACCAAAATGGGAAAACAGGTCTCCCCCAGGTTCTTCCTCATACCTATGGGTTTAGGGACACTTGAACCACCCTCTTCCAAACTAGGCCTTGGCAGCCCAAACTTGTTAATTCTGATGGGAGGAGCTCTGACTCACAGAGTTCATGTTTTATTGTGGTGCTTTAAACAGTGACTGCAACATGTTTTAGATGGGAGGGAGACTGATTATTGCCGTTACTCATCAAATCAGTCTTTGTTCAAGACTGACCCAGGCTTAATGCAGTTCTTCTCAAACTACTTATTTAATTCCAGAAGGCTTTTTTTTTTTTCTAGAAAGGAAAGGAAAGGAAAGGAAAGGAAAATGTGGTCATCAACTACTGAATACATTGGTGGGCCTGGAGCTTGTCTACACCAAATTTTTTGTGGTTCATGATCAACTGAGACAACACACTTGTAAGACAGTTTCAGTAAGAAATCCATTCAGCACACAATTTTTACTTTCAGTAGTAACTGAGTAAATCAGTTCTGTTTTATTCCATTGTATATGACAGATCTTTTTTGCAATTTAAGATAATAACATGTTAATCTGAATTCTCATAGACAGAAAAGAGTATACTGCAGTGCTCTTTTTTTAGGCTTATCTTAGCACAATGTGTGGTTCAGCTAATAAGAATCTTGTTCCACCCACATGCAAGAAATAGTTCTTTGACTATATTCAGATACAAATGCACCTCGTTTAGACAATAAGTATAGATCTGGAGTCTGACAGGATTAGCAAACTCATTGCACTGCACCCAAAGAAATAAGAAAACAATCAAAAACTTTGGTAACCTAATTCAAAACGTTTAGTTTTCCGTGTCTTAGGAAGAATGGGAATTCTGTTAATGAAATATCCATAAGGGAAGGTAGGCGGATTTTGAGAGAATCCTACCTTGGATATTTCATGGAAATGACAGCCAGTACTGTGCCTTGTTTCTTTTGCCTCTTCATAATACTTGTTTGAAACTAGAGAAAAAATTGACGGAGAAAATGTTGGGAGAAGGAAAATGCCAATAGTTATGTCATTCATCATCCTTCATGAAATAGAAGATTTCTACACTGCTTTAGCAAGTTTATAGGAGCTCTCATAGCAGACTTGAAAATAAGTGCCAGAAAGTCCTTGAATGTTATCTAAATCTCAAACTCATCCTTAAATCATAGATTCATAGAACCTCAGAATAGCTTGGGTTGGAAGAAACTTTTAAAGATCATCTAGTCCAGGCCCCTGCAATGAGCAGGGACATCTCCAACTAGATTAGGTTGCTAAGAGCCCCATCCAGCCTGACCAGGAGTGTTTCCAGGGGGAGGGTGGGGCATCCACCACTTCTCTGAGCAACTTGTTCCAGTGCTTCATCACCCTTATTGTAAAAAAGTTTCTTTCTTGTATCTATTCCAACTTGACCCTCTTTTAATTTAAAACTCTTACCCCTTGTCCTATTGTACTTGGTAATTACAAAATTTATCACTGAGATCTTCTGCTGAAATTCATACTCGAGAAATACTGGATTTAGGCATGCATATGCTATAGCATTTTCAGCCATACAAGCACTAATAAATGATGCTCATGCATTTGCATATTGCAGTATTTTCACAAATACATTGATTACTCATTAGTTTACTGTAGGTTCTATACAGAGGCTATTTTATGGTTTGCTGTGACAACCCAGAAGCCATATTTGGCAAGACACATATTTGGCAAGATGTGTTTAGGAAGGAGTGAGCCCCTTTCAAATAAAACTGGAGAGGGTGAAGTATTGCAAGTGGGTATTCCTGAAACATTTAAACAATTAATCTAACTACTAAGCTCATCACAAAAGAACATAGAATACGAGAGTTTAGAATACAAATTCAGCACCACCTCCTACAAGTTTTAGTTAAATGGTGTTCAACTACATCATTAATCTCCACAGATTACTGAAGTCCAGTATTGATTACTGTTTTAATGATACACAAAGCCTTAAAGATTGACCTTTGCAATCATTGGTGACTTTGTGTGCTACTAAATTTCACATACAGCACAGCAAGTGACATTACATGTAGATGTTTTTGTGAGAATCAAACAGACTGCAGAAAGTCCTGGTATATCCTAATGCCTGAAGCAAATAAGTGAAATGTAAATTTAAAAACGGGTTCTGAATTCCAAGCAAATCCACATAACTAGATTTTAATTTATTTTACAGAATTAAGTTCTGGAAAATATTTAAAATTATTACTTGCATTTTTTTCAAGATGTTTGAATGCCTAAGTTATAATCATTAAATAAACTGTAATTTAGAAAATAAGCAAGGTAAAAACCTGCACAAAACACACAAAACCTCCCTGTGTTTAAAAACTTAACTTCTCCCATGCTGAGAAGATGCAACATTTGTATATGTTTGCTTTGATGATGAGAAAGTTTCTCTTCCTCTGATCATGAAACAGTGCTGGAGCCTCAGGCCTGGTGCTAGGACAACGCAATTCCCTCTGCAGCATGCAAGGTTCACAAGCACTCTGGTCCCTCAGGATCCCAAATGCCATGCTACAAGCACTTGAGAGACAGAATTTTAAACCCAGCAGCGCCTAGTCCAGTTAGCCTTCTGCAATGCAATATTTACATTAATATCACTGCAACACTGAAGAAGGAGCTGTTTGGATTAACCTGCTAAGAAATGGCACAGCATTGCCTCAGCGAGCAGGGCTGCAGCTGGGCATCCCTGTGTGTCCCCCACCAACAGCTTGAGACCAGCTGCTCATACCAGCTCTCTCATTTCGAAGCTCCTGCAGAGTCAGGTGCCCCAGGTTGCCTCAGAAGAAGATACAGTTTTGGACTCAGAACACAAGCCTAAGGAACAAATAACACTACTAAGGCCAGCACCACAAGTCATACAGCTGGGATTACCCCAGGCCGTGACCGAGTGAGCCATGGAGCTGACACCATTATGAAGACAGTGAAAACAGAGCCAACGCTCCTGGGTGACCTGTGACAGAAGGCGGGTTCTGAACAAGTTCCCTGCTGCAGGAGACCAGAGACAGCAATTTGAATCTCACCTGAAAAATAAGTCAGGCACTTCTGAGCAACCCAGGTCTCCGTGTGCCACTGAAACCCAACATTATTTTTATCTTGGTCTATTAAGTATTAATAGGAGGATTCTTCTGCTTCATCAGCTGGGAAACAACTTTGCCTGGAGGTGCCAGTGCACTTGTGCCAGCCAAAGAAAGAAAGATATGGGTTTACTGCAGGGGCACCATCCTTATCATCTAACTTGACATGCCAGCTGCATCCAGAGCAGACTGGCCTCAGGGAGGAGACATAGGAGACATAAAAAAGACCATTTTTATTCTTCACACAGAGCTGCAGCTAAATCAGAACTGTATTACTTGGACACTTGTCTGACTGATAACCTGATTCCTTTGGCTGTTTTCTGATCTTTCAATTCAACTCTCTACCCATTCACAGAATAAAATGTTATACAAATATTCAGACTTCTCCTGCAGCAGTCCTTCCAGTCATGAACTGCAAGAACCTAGAAGTCATGGCCAGGCACACCGCCCAAGAACATAGCACCCCTTGATCCTACAGCTGATGCATGAGGAGTGAGACAAAGAGAGTTCCACTAACGCTCTGAGATGAAGGCTTTCTGCACAACTCACAGCGACTGTAGTGATTCAGGCTTAGTTTACACATGGTAAGAGAAAGTGTTGTGCATCCAGCTGTTCTTTGCCCTCTCCTTTGCAGGAAAAGAAGAGGCTGAGCGTACATTTTTCCTAGAAATAGGCTTTCCGCAGAACTCAGGTCCCAGGGAAGAAGAGGATCTTCAGTTGTTGGGTCATGAAAATTCCTTAAAACTGAGCTTTGTGTCTGGCCAGTCCCCTAAAAAAATTAGTGGTTAGATTTTTCTATTTTTATTCCTCAACACTAAATAGGAGAGTATTTTTCCACTTCATACACAAGACCCACATTCTGAGCATTCCTTCAATAACATTCAGTCATATTTTGACAACATCTTTAAACGACAATCTTATTGTTTTAATTACTGTTGTGTAAAGAGCTGGAAATATGCATCAGACTCAGTTCCAACTAAAAAGTAAAGTCTGCAAGAGACAGCTGTTGATAGGGGAGGAATAACTCAAGACAGAAGCAGAACATGACTGAGGAGATGTCCTTCCACTTTATCTGACAGGAATAGATAGGAAAAGACAGTCATCATTTGCTCTTTCCCATCCCAAGGCCATTCAGAGACCAGAATCATTGGCCAATCTTCAGGCTGGGAAATCCAGTTGATCTATCCTCTTATGGAACAACTGGCTCACAAATTTTGTTATCTGCTAGTTTGAATTTCTTATACAATGAGTGATTCTCAATCACTAGATTATAAGAAAAAAAAAAAACTTTGTAGAAGAAAAGGTTTGGAAGAGCCGCAAAAAAAAAAAGGGGTAACAGCTAAATAGCCAACTAGTGGTGGAAAGCCCAAGCATAGTGATTTAAGAAAACAAACCCAAGACCCATTTTCTCTAGCAGGTAATTAGAAGTAGCTTCAACAAGGTAAAAAGAGGCACCTTTCTGAGGCAAGGCAATACCACAGCAGGGTTCTCTCAAGATTCCCATGATGGAGCTGTGATGAGTGAAGCTCTTTAAGCTCAGGGAAGAACTGTGACTCTAACACGTTAAAGCTCATGTGCTTATCTGCGTGTTGGATTTCCGACTGTGTGAGTAAAAGTAACATGCACTACCCTGATTTGATCTGCTACTGGGAACACCTTCAGACTTTGTCCCTGTTGCTTCAGTAGCAATTACTAACACATTTCCTTACCAGGCACATGGGAGTTTTCTGATACGTTTCATCATTTATACACTGTAACACATTACAGCACTGTACTCTATTCATATGACTTCTCCAGTGAGATGGCTACATTTGAGATACTCCTGGACCAGATAGTTTTTCTATAAAAAGCAGAGATTATGGGTAATTATTTCCTGCTGTCCTCTCTGTGTCTTTTTTACTCCATTAAACAAACAGACAGTGTTTGGTATATGAGTAAGAAATGTAGTGTAACAGAAAATATGCTAGAAAGGAAATGATTACTAATCACTGTTTTTTGCCCAATACAGCTAAAATGACCTATTTACTCAGCTCATCAGCTGAGCAAACTACTGACTTCAAGATGTGTGAAACCATCCTTGTTTTTTGGTTCCAAATGCAATTTTGTTTTGGTAATGAATTCAAGGAGCAAATATGACCTGGGCTGAAAGAGAAGCGCACAAAAACTAGAGTCATCCCACAAAGAGAGGACATGAATGGGAGGCAGAAAGACAAGCCTAAAACATTGTCGAACAGTTTATTAAATAAGCTTAATGATTTTAATATATGGAACACAAGAAAACATCAGCTAGGTTAACATTTGCCCAGGACATTCCAGTACATGTTAGGAAGTAAAATGTAAAACTACTCTTAAAATAAAACTGTGTTATTGCTTTGGGCGGCAGGAAGATAAAGAGCTAACCCGAGCTCTCAAGTGACCAATCAGACGGAAATTAATTACAGATGTAAGGGACGTGATTCATTATCTGCTGGAGTTAAAAAGTATCAACTACCTTATGAACACGTAACAAACCCTCAGATGGATATGCCTCTCTTATACTCCATTAAACTACTTCGGTGTCTCAGTATTTCCAGGACTGAACATAATTTTTGGACAAATAATCACTACGTGTGCTTTAAAGTTAGCACTGTGAGACACACATTCGGTGTTCAAACGTTTTGATTCAGGAAGCTTTAATTTTAGGGTGGCTTGTTTTTGCCAGGAATGGAAGGAGGTACTCCTCGAATATCAGCTCATCTGGAATTTCAAATGGCAAGTTAAAATCATATCTTTACGCATGGCTTTGGGGATTCCCTTTTACTTTTCTCTGACTCAAGAACAGTGCTAAATGTTTCTTTCCCTTAAAAAAAAAAAATCCCTTTAAACTGAAACAAAATAGGAACACTTTGCCAAGAAAATATTTTAAAACATGGACCTGTAAAAAACATTCTTCCATAATTTCATCTACAAGTTGTTCTCAGACCCATGGCAAGGAGGAATGACTTCACCCCCAACAAAAACTGTCCTAACAGGAAGAAATTATTGGCAATACAGTTACCTAAAACCAAACATATTCTCAGGAAAACACAATTTAATATTGAATTAATGCTTCAAAATATACCCAGCCTCGACTTCAAAAGTCACGGGGCTTGCTTCAAAGGAAAAAAAATACTACACAGATCTGCAACTTACACCTAAGTGTGCACACAGGTTATGTCTAATTTGGCAGGTAATTCAGCTCAGCACAAGCAAATAAATAAAACAAGGCAGCTGGTGTAAGGCCCTGCAAGTAAAAGAGTTTCTGCTTCAGTCCAGGTTTAATCTGGTTAGCTGGAGCTTGAATGTTCCCTGTCACAGATATGGTTCGAAGCTGTCCAATGGACCAACCACTCGTTCATCTGGAGATGATTAGCTCTCCCTTAGGATGATGAAGATTTGGTGCTGTTAATCCAAAGACACGCTTAGGCAATCACAAACAACTCCTGTTTCCCTCTTCTCAGTTTATTGTCCTCTCCTGCTTTGCCCTGCTCCGCTCCAGGACATCATGCCTGTGGCATTTTAAGTGACCTATGGGATGAAGACAGGTTTGCTCTTGTGTGCTCACAAGAACAGCTGTACCAGCTCAAGGGCTGCTAGGTGAGACAAACTCCAGCTGTAGAAGGGAAAAAACCTCCAGCACCAGCTAGGGCTGACTTTGCCAAGTCACCTCAGGAGTTAGGGGCTTTTCCACTCCAGCCCCACCCCACAACCTGTCATCTGCCTGCCAGAGATTTTCAGAGCTCACCTCCTATTGACTCTACAAATGTGTGGAATGGTGCTTGGTCATGGGAACACTTTAGTACAGGAGTCTTTGGGAGACGGAGAGTTTGCAGCAATCTTCGTCTGGCCACTGCTCCGCTGAAGATCAAACAGACGTATCTGATTCCTCACAGAGTTCCCACCTTCCCAAAATATTTGCCAACCCTCCTCAAATGGGGCAAGGAGAAGGTAACAACACAAACCTAAATGTCCCAGAGAAACTCAATCACAATGAAACCTTGAAACCCCCCATCAAGTTTGAAAATGTTGAGAAACTTCTGCAAGGCATTCAGAAGGGGGCTTGCTTTCTCATCTTTTCCCCACCCTTATGAGTGGGTGTAAGGGCAGAGTAAGGTTTTTCAAAGGCCCTGATTCTAATGGCCGCCAGCGCCCCAGCCAGCGAGGACCCTTCCACAAGCTCCCCGGCCGACAAGTGCATTCCCTTGCCCAGAGACCTTGAAAGATGATGTCGCACTGCCAAGCGTTCATCATTTATTTATTTCACGTGTTTGACAGAAGAAGAGCTGTGGGTCAGACATCATCCTCATTAACGCCACGTTCAGGAACCCCACCTTTTCTGCAGCCCTGCTAGTGCCCCCGCCCGAGGCCAGGAAACGCCGGGACCCAGCGGGGCGAAGGGTGCGGGACAGGTGCCGTGCCGGGCCCGGCGCGGCGCGGG
>VXAY01003232.1:899735-1011363 GCA_013399855.1 Oxyruncus cristatus | reverse complement strand
CCCCCGGCGCCTGCAGCCCCCGCCGTGGCATCGCGGGAGGAGGACGGCATCCCGCGGGGAGTCGCTCCGCACCCCCTCGGTGAGGGGGCGACTTCCCGGCGAGTCTCCGAGCAGGTGAAGCTCCGGCTGCGCCCCTGCCTCCGCCGGTGTTCGGTGCGCCTCAGCCCTGCTGCAGTTCCGTAGCGGTATTGGTGACCTAAGGCTGTTCCCTGTCATAGGCACCTAGAAGATACGCCTGGTACTCGAACCTATCTCCCTGACGTGCAGCCTTCCCGCTTCGTCTTCCCAGTCCCCGCTTGCAGCGTTTGAACTGAGATCATGTTCAATGCTTGACGTACCCACTCCTCCTCTGGCCGAGCTTTCCCCGAAGGATGCTCGTTTGCCACTGCGCTGTGGTGTGGGAAATCTCTGCACTAATGTTTCGGTATTTATGACAGTCCAGGCCCCGGTCTTTTGTTAGACTGCACTATATAGGGCCGATCACTAATTATATTTTTAGTAATACACTACTTACTCACAAGTGTTAAGCTGGGCAGCCACACTAGATATTGCATCTCAAATAGCTTTATCCTTGTTCTAAGTCACTCGGTTTTACTAAGAAGCTCTTGTTTGTTTTCTCAGAAGAATAGGCACTTGCCCCTGTGCTCCTTGAGCAAAGATATCAGAAAATTAGTGGGTACTTTCAGGAATTTGTAAAGAGGAAGAGGAAAGGAAAAATATTACAGTGGGAAAAAAATAATTAACACTAATCGTATGTTTGTCATGGCTCTGTCAATTGCATTTTGATTCCTAGTCCCTTAAATAAACCATGATACTAAAAAATACAATTCCATTCTTGTTTGATAACTACATGCTTTCCTACTAAGTCAGTCTTCTATAAATCATACTTGGTGGGGAAAAACGGAAATCTAAAGATAGATGTGACAAGGGAAAAGGTGATTTAAATGCTAATAGCTATACCACATTAATAACGTGCAGCAGAAGTTAAATTGAAAGCAGTTCACTCAGCAAACTGAGTATGACAGGTGCATAGCTACCATTTACTTCATTACAAGGTCAGCATGATTCAAGATCCATGTCAGCCTATAAAAAACATCCCCTTGGCTTCAGTGTGCTCTGGACCAGGATTTAAAAAATTTGCAAGCAATCTTACAAGTAAAGGGCCTTCTGTCTGCTTGGGTACCAGTGACATGGGAGGCATGTTAACATGTGGATGATATGTGTAAACACTTATTTAAGCAACTTGGACAGCGTTAGGAATAAAAAAAATCTTAGAAAATGTGTTTTATTTCATAGCCAAGTAATAGGATTGGCCCTCCAGGAGAGTTGGAGTTATCCCTTGTCTCAGATGGCAGCCTGGCAGATTAATTGAAAAGGGAGAAATCCAGCCTGCTAGACATCTAGCTCCTCTCAGGAGCAGAAACTGGAATGATAGTTTTTGTTTCAGCCTTACCTAGATGGAAATCAGGAAACCGAAGCAGGGACAAAGTTACTCCAGGTCTGAAGGGTTCCTCTCACAGACAAAAGGATAGTGATTTTATTTTCTAGTATATAATACATGAAGTTGTTTTTTACACTTGTAGGACATTACTGTTGGACTTGTGTGGTTGAAAATACATTGACTTGCTTAGCCAGTCCCCTTTCTGCTTTACAAATTTGTAATAATTTTAATGCCAGGGCTGAATGGAAACAACACAGTAGAATGGGTGTGCCAACAGATAGCTCTGAAAAGGCTGCTGTACCTCCTTCTGTGAATATGTGCTGCAGATAACAAAGATTTCTAAGAATGATAAGGAAGAAAAGTTTGCATGAAGTAATATTACCTGCTCTGGACAATATGGTGAAAGAGACAGGAGAACTATAGGTCAGAAGAAAGAGATGACTGTAGAAAATTAGGGAGAAAATGGACCTTGCCTGATCAGGGAAGAAGTGTGTAAGAAATGCGTAAGTCATAAACCCTTTTGATGTGTGGTATTCATACATTGCTTCCTCAAGTGGAGAGGGTATTTGGAAGCAAAGTGTTCAAAACAGAACCATTTTAACAAACTCTTATACTTAGATACCTGGGTTTGAAAAGTGAGAAACAAAGAAAATCTCACTTTTTTTTTTTTTTTTTTTACCTTTAGAGGCTTTTCTCGGTGTTGGTAGTTGTAGTCAATAGCAAACATCACTAGGAAGTTGCCAGACATTTGGTATGCAGCTGTCTCTAGACTTCTTGCTACTTTAAGAGAAATTTACAGTAAGGCTGAAGAATATTTGCAGAACATAGGTTGAGGCTGTCACCATTGCCCCATATGAGATGTTTGCAATGGCAAGTGTGTTTAGTTTACAGGAACTAAAAAATGCTGGCAGAATGCTTAAGAACTAATAAGCTCAGCTCCTGCAGTCACATCCAAAACTGATATAGCTAGTGAAGAGCCTCCTTTTCACCTCTGGACTCTAATCCAATAATGCCTTAAGACAAGGCTATACTACTGCAATCTAGTGAGATGTCCTCATTTGTTCACCTCATAAAATCTCTTAACAAATACCTGATTTTTCCCCTACTAAAAAGGGTCATCCTGATGCATGAACAGGTAAATTACCAGAATATTAGAGAGATAAACCATTTCTAACCTATTTTCATTATTTCCTTCTGCAGCCCATTTCCAATTTATTTACAGTGCTGCATGGCTTTTATGAAATGA
The DNA here is from genome assembly GCA_013399855.1 of Oxyruncus cristatus. Taxonomy (NCBI): domain Eukaryota; kingdom Metazoa; phylum Chordata; class Aves; order Passeriformes; family Cotingidae; genus Oxyruncus; species Oxyruncus cristatus. Next base: position 1,008,676 of record VXAY01003232.1, on the reverse strand, counting down.
ACAATTGCATAGCTCTCTTCTTAGAGAAAGGCCTTCAGGAAAATAGTCCCAAGTATTTTGGCTAAATGTTCTTTCTCCACACAAATATGTGCCTTGAACTTAACACCATCAGAAGAGAGATGCTCACTTTGATTCTGCTGTTGAGAGCATTCAACATTCAGTATGTTACCCTGAGATTCACAATAATTACTGTTGTGTTTAGAGCTCAGTTGTTGGAAAGCAGAGTTTGCATTAAAAATTCTGGCTCCCTTGAAAAATGTTGTTGGATGCACTTGCTTGGAAATAAATAAATAAATGGCTCCAGTTTGATGAGGCACAACACAACCTCAACTCACCCAGCAAATAATAGCACCACTACCCACTGGGCTCAAAAATCCGTCACCACCCACACAGTTTCAGAGCTGCTCGCATACATACTGGTGGCCTGACTTGTAATGTCTGCGTGCATTTGCATCAGCATTATCATAGAGGGGCAAAGCTGAGGTGTGCATTAATTTGCTAACGTTGTCGGAAGCACAGAATCGACCTTAGGCAGCATTAAATACAATTACCAACTGTGGCTGGTAATTCGTAACATCGCAGGATACTTACGGGGTGGCAAAGGCCAGAGAGCAGTATTTTGATCTCAAGACCTGTCTGCAGTAGTCTCTTAATTATCAGTGGGAACACTAGGAGGGTTTTTTTGTTTGTGTTTCTTTTTTTAACTTTCTAGCTAGCCCCTGATCATTAGTTTCAGTTGCTGTCACTGGCTGTTGGTTGGGCAGTTTAACTTGCCAACATAACTGTTACGTGTGCAGACATAATGTTGCTCAGCGGCTTACAGGTCCTTGGAAACAAACCGAGTAAGCAGAGCCTTGCTGCTGCTTTCTCTTGAGGTCGTTCGGGTACTCTGGTTCTGCAGAGAAGTTGCCATACGCTGTGCGTGGTGTAGTGATTGGTCTCAAACAGGCGAGCGATAAAGGAATTGCTAAATGTTTTGGATTCCAAATTATTTTGCAGTAATTGCTTTAAAACAAACTGTTATTTTCTTGTATTTGATTGGGATTTTTTTGGTTAGGTTTTTTCTTTTTCTTAAAAAAAGAAAGTGTTGCCAGAAAAAGAGAACAAGTCATGAATAATGTATCAAAAAGAATTAGTGAGCTTATTGTCTGCCCATGACATTTGCAAACTTAGTAGGGGGTTAAACATTTTGATTAATGCCTTATGAAGCTTGTTTTGGGGGTAAGTATTATTGTCTGGACGTTCAAAACAAGTAATGGGAGAGTTCACATTCCCAGCTGTTCACCAGGGATTTGGGCCAAGTTGTGTAACCTTTCCGTGGCACAGTTTCCCTGCCTTTGAAGTGTGCCTAGACACCTACCTGTATGTAGATGTAATGAAAATTCCTGTGTCAGAAGAGCTCTAAGATGAAAGGTGCTGTATGAGTGCAAAGTACTCCTGTTATTGATGTTGTGAGAGGTCAGGGACTCGTTTAAATCGTGTAGGACTTTAGTACCATATGAATAAGAAAGCTAACAAAGTCTTGTAATTTGTGTAGAACGTGACTGTATGTTATTACTACAACCACATTACTAATAGGGTATGCTGATGGAAATGCCCTGTTTGTTTTAAATGAATGTGAACTATGCAGCCTTTTAAATTAAATTTGGATGAAACTGTGTTGAAGCAAACATTTACAGAGTATATTATCAACAGAAATTCTTTTGTTGTTATTTTTTTCCATGATAATATTTTGAAGTAGTTAATTTTTCCTGCAGAATTCATAAGACAAATAGTCAGGGAAATAGCTAGAAATGATCACTGAAATACATCTAACTTTCCAGTTTAGAGTTAGCAAATCCAGGTGAGACCTTCTATGAAAAAGAAACCACACACACCTGAAGTAGTAATTTTCAGAATTTATACCTTGGTGCTGGTTTCAGAGACTTTCTTCTAAGCAAAGCAGCCTTATGTCCTTTTGCATGCCAGCCTGACCCCTACAGCCTTAGTTCCTAAATGGTCGTCTACCAAGCACTGGGGATTTTCACACCAGTGCTAAGTGGGCTCTAGACCACTCAGACAATTCTTGAGACTACACAAATGATTAATTAGGCTTATATGTCTATGTTAGTTGCAGTGAGTGTTAGATGGCAGGCATTGCATTCACCCCTCATGCAGAACATTTGCTGGTGTTTCACAGTAAGCAATGCATGCTGAGATCTGGGAAGAAGTCAGAGATCTCATAAAACGTTTGCAGAAAGCCAAATTTCAGCAATGTGCTGATGTTCTTAAAGGTGACAAAGACACATACTCCCGTCAGCTAAACCAACACAATATAATATTTGTATTTTATAGTACCTAAAGTACAAAATAAACAGGTTACGAAGAGCAGTGGAGCTATCACCACTGGAGATTTCAGATGGTACTAGGAATTATGAGAATGAACCTGCTAATGAGGTGTCCATTCCCTGCAGTGCTTCATGTTGCCGTAGTGTAAAATGCATAATCTAAAGCTAGGACTTGTGTTATGCCTCGTTTGTCAGTATCTTCCCTTTTTTCATCGTATTCTCTCCTTCCTTCACAAATCCCTCCAGTTTCCTGCCTCCCACTTCCCATGGCTGTGTCACCTCTGCTCTAAGGAGTTCTCTGGACTCTCTTATGCTTTGTTGTTAAGATCTGGCAGGTTTTGTACTTGATGATACCCATTAAGCATGTCGGAAGGAGCTGGCTAGCTAGGGATCTGTAGAGATAACCTCAGTCCAGGAAGGGTTGGAAGGAGGGAGGGAAAAACAGCTCTGCAGCACCAACTAGCCACTGCTTTATGAAATAATATAATCTGAACTTACAGTTTTGAGATTGATTAAATTTGTCCACCAGGCTGCTGGAAAATGAAACTTTGAGGTCTGTGAGGTGGAAGTGATTCTCCCTGCCAGAAGACTAACCGATGCAATAGACAGCAAGGAGCACTTAAGAGTTTTGCTGAGCAGTCCCAATTCCTAGCCTCTAGGCTGGAGGGCCCTCTCTGGAGATATTACAGTCATAATATTGCTGGATGTTCACTGAAAAAGGTTTTGGGGGTAACAAAATACTTCTGATGCTTATTTCAGAGATAGGGAGATGAGTTTCTCCTCCCTTTGCCAGTGAAAATCTAGAACACTAAGACAGCATCAGGAAGGAAAGATGAAACTATCCCAAGGCTTATTTTAAAACATGGCTTTAAAACTGGCATTTTGAAATGGGTTTGAACCACTGTATTCTGCATCAGAGAGAAATTCCTGAAATACAGCTTTTGGTTTTGAGGTGAACTGACTGTTTAATTTGTTTTGGGGGTTTTCTTGTTCAGTTCTTTTGGTTGCCTTTTCCCGAAACAGAGAAAGCTGATTTCTCTTCACTTTTGTTTTGGTCTGAACTGATTTATTTGTAATCTTTGCTCATTTTGCTGCTGTCTGAAGAACTTGGTTGTATACAAAGTGTTATATGACATGACCAATCTTATGACTGAAGATAAGTGTCTTTTTATATGCAAGGGAGGTATATACTCAAGGATACAGCTTTGGAAGTGCAGATTCTATCTGTTCCTATCTTGATCCTAGACAAGACATTTATCTCTCTTTGTGTGAATTTTGTCAGTTCTAAAATTGTGATATGTTTCACAAGGCAGCTACAAAGTTGATTTCTTCGTGTTTGTAAAACACGTATGTAAGTTGCTGTATAAATAGAAAATTTAAATATATCTGCCAGCTCATGCAGAAAACTCTGTGCATAAAACTGAGCAATTCCAAACAGATTTTGAGTTGCAGATACTTTCAGAAATCTGTGGTGTTTTAATATATTACTGCTGAGCTCAGTTCCAGTTTAAATGGCATATCAGAACATGTGTTTCTCAAAAAAAAATATGGAAAATTAAGTGCCTTAGATTTTAACAAGCTAATCTAGTCAGCTATTGGTACCTTATCCTTTTTGTACTTGGAAACCTGTGGATTTTGAGGTGAGGGAAACGGGAGTGTTACTATGCAATTAGATCATCAGATTACACTTCTTGCTACCTGCTTGATTTTCTACTGACATGATGTTGTTGTAGCTACAGTTTTAGACACCACCACTGCCTTTTCAGATAACCATTAGCTGGTGAATTAAAAAAAGAACTGCCATAAGAATAAGAGACTTAAATGATTTGTGAACTTTAGTGTCTGAAGCAGCAAAGCTCTGCAGTTCTTCCATCTTCTGTCTCCTCTGTGGTATCACCTCTCTTTCAGATTGTCCATGGAACTTCACTACCTGACTTCAGGGTTTTTGTACATATGGTTTTCTTGATGTAATGCAGAATAAAAGAGCCTGCATGAAACATTGACTAAGAACGAATCCAGGTATAAATATGCATTTGTTTCCAAAGAGGCCTGAAGTACAGCACTGTTATTTGCAAAGCCATGGTTGATTTCCATAGCCCTTTCAAGAGCATTCTAGAAAAAGACAAAGGAAAAATACTGGAGAGTAAAGAGCAGTTTATTGAAAAATAAGTGCCACAAGGGCATGAAATCTCAAGTGCCAATTTAATTATTTTCCCTAAGATGATGCAAAAAATCCAGTGTTCTTGATTTGACAGGAGTGTTACAGTTGCAGAAAGAGTGGTCACTGTTGCCCAGCATGCCCAGTTTGCTTTACTTAGGTAGTGGTTCAGCAGGAGTTCAGCTTTTAGTGTGGGAAGTGAATAAACTGCAAGACAATACTTATTTTCAAGTATTTCCTTCACATAGCATTTTGAATTGCTAAGGCAATTTTTTCCAACCTTTCTGAGTTTTCAGAGGCCAGAAAACTTTCAGTGGAGGTGCAGAGGAAATTCACATCCATAGAAGCCTGAGAGCGTATTTGTTTTTATTTTTATTTTTTAGTAACCTGTTTCCAACCCGTTGTAAACATTCCCTAAAGTACAGGGTTTCATAGGACTGAAAGCTCAATGCACCAAAGCATGTGCTAGTATGTTTGCCAACAAATACATTTGAAAGGCTCTTGGCTGGGAGGTGGTCTGTCTTCTGGCCACCTTACCTGTGTTTTGTACCTAAATTAGTGAATTAAGTCAGATGCAGACTGTATGTGAGCTTTCATGGCTGGCATGATTTTCACCTCTGCTGGCTGAAGAATGCATTGGTGCCTGCCAGCTGGGACTGATTGTTTTCCTTCATCAAGTCAGATGTGCAGCGTGAGTAGGTATAAGGGGTGGAACCACATGGCACTCACCATTCTTCCCCTGTTTTTCTAATGATGGTGTTTGCAGTCTATGTCCCTGAAAATATAGGTTTTATGTCTAGATTTCATTGGTCTCATTTTCCTGTTCACTTCCTGCTCACCCCTCCTTCATTCTGCTGCATGTCAGTGACCAGTATCTTATTTTTGTAACCTCTGTGTTAGTGTATTGTAGCTGCTGTTCCTGTAGCTTTGGGCAGCTAAGGTGAGATAGCTCTGGTCTACCTCTGGCAGCTTCCCTCTTCATGGCAAAGACTTTCCTTGCTACAGCATACCAACGTGCTCCAATAACTTGGCAGCCTTTGATCTCAGATATGCTGTCCTGCAGTTGAAAGACTGATTCTTGCACAAGTCCATCGTTTCCATTTCCTCTGTAAGCATCTTACCAATTAAAATGCCCCTAGCCCATTTAAAAAGAAAACAAATTGTTAGCAGCATCGCAGGGCGGGAAGACACTTCACATTTTTGGTTCTGGTGAGAGGGGAAAAAATGTCAGTTATGTAAGAGGGAAGTCTATAGAAATGAAGCATTTATAGCTCAGACGGAAAAGGGAATTTGATAACCATCTGCTGTTGTATGAACTGTGGTGTGGTCATAAAGGAGAGGAAATGGGGAAACGAGGTTAGCTAGGTCACTGCCGAGGAGGAGAATGTGGCCAGGAGCAGTGAGAAAGATTGGGGCAGTTAAACACAATTTAGACTGAAAAGGATTCCAGAGGATTTTCCAATTAAAAAGCAGAAGTTGTTCCCTCTCACACATTACTTTCATCTAAAACGTGGCACGAAGAGTGCTATGCTTTAAACAGTGATAGAGTAGTGGTGATTGTTTTATGTAGGTTCAAATTCAGTGAGTCACCAAAAGCAAATACTGCTGTGATCACTGTAAAGTGCTGTACATGATGGGTCAAGCCTGAAGACCACATTTCCTGATGAGGGAGACAAGCAGCTTGAGAACCACATCCTCTTCAAAGCGTTCAGTGCACTCTAGAACTGAAGGGCAATGTGGTTATGGGCTTTTGCTAACGTAAAATAAACAAAAACTGCAATTCAGAGGTGCGGAATTTCTATTATTAGTGATTAGCACTCATAATACAGTTTTCTTACAGCACTCATGTTTTTCCTGTGCTGCCTTCAAGATTCCGGGATACAGATACAGAGAGCACTTCCTAGGGAGAGGAACCAGAGAGCACTTCCTAGGGAGAGAAACCAGAGCTACCTAGCTAATAGCAGTATTGACCGTGAGTCCCTGTCTTGTTCCTTTTAGAAGCGTGTACTGGAAGCAGCGTTCCCTTTGCTGCCCAGGTGAGTAATATACAGTGTTGGGGTCTCCCTGGCAGAGCTGAGTGGAAAAAATCCAAACAAAATGAGCTTGTCAAAATAGGGGAACCTTTCCAGTATAAGAGAATTGAAGTTTTGAGATTTCCCCAGCGCAGAAGTAAGGGAAATCTTAACTCTGCTTCTTAGCTGGAGGCTTGCTGAGTTTTTTAAAGGGCTTAAAGGCATAGCTGCCATGAGACAAAACTTGGCTAGCCTCAAGGCAAGCATCAAGGATGTTTCAGGTCTTGTGGTCTTATATGATGCCTGCACAGCCCTGCACCCTTTCTTGACCCTTACTATCTTTCCAGTTCAGTTCTGAGGGTACTTTGGTTGGTTCTCCTGTGAGTGCTGGAGTGTATTAGTTACACAGACATCCGTGCAGCTTTGTCACCCAACTGGAGCTGCAGTGCAGCTCCTTTCCCTGATTGCTAACAGCAAGCCCATGCATTTTGCCCTCACCCTGTTACTGGCTTTGGTAATTTACTGCATCAGTCCATCTCCCTTCCTCTCCCTCCGTGGCATTTTGGAGATGACTTTGAGGGTTACAATTACTTGCAACCCACTGAGCCCAAGAAGCCAGCTAAGGAGATGAGTTCAAACTAGATGCAACTCTGCCTGGCTGAAGTGAAAATACCGGATGATGTACTTGGAAAGAAGCTGGTTTTCCCCATTTGCATGGCCTGTGGTGGTGTTGAATGAGTCTTCTGATCTGAGTATTTGGATCATCCTCGTTGTTAAATTTTAATTTTTGCCCTCTCTCGCTCATAGGTTTTTTTAAACCCATCAAAATAACTCCAGTTGTCCTTGGTTTTGTACAGTCATGGGAACATCTCTGGCAATTTTCCTCTGCACTTCAGTAGCACATAAAAACTGGTAACGTGGGGCTCCAGACTTAGTGTGACAGCACTGTCAGGTTCCCCTCTGGTTGTGTTGGGGTGTAATGATTTTTCAATCTTAAGTATTTGCTTGAAAAGAGAAAGAAAGTCCAAACCACGCAACATTTTTCAGCTCCTTAAGACACCAAAGGTAGTCATCCACTGAAAGCTTTCTCTTTGTCACAGGTAAATACGCTTTTCACATGCTTCTTTAATACACACGTGCACATGCACATGTAGTTGAACATAGTTTGTTGTGATCAGGAGACTGACTTTATAGGAGAATTATACACCGAGTGGTGCTAAAGTACTGTCTTGATTACTTACTGATTTATATGCAAGGCAAAATGGTTAAGGAAATGAGAGGGGCATAACTGCACATGTACCTGATGTGTTGTTTATAGTTTGAGCTACCTCTGTTACATGTTGTATGTGCAAATGCTGAGTTTTTTTCCTGAATCCGTGGTTTTCTACATGAATTTAATCTTTTCAAAAATGTGACCTTGAAAGCACTCCTGATCACTGCACCACTGTTCTTTATATACTTGTGGGCAGTCATTTTGCTTCAGTGTTTTATTTCAAAGCATGAAAGCATGACGACCTTTCAGCATTCACAGTCTTGTTCTTATATGAGGTTTCTGAGATGCAGTCAACGGTCTACTGGTTAGGACATGCTCCAGCATTGTAATACTCTTGGGAAGAGCTTTTGTCAGCAGTGCCTTCTGAATCTGATATGTAAGTAGTGTATTTCCCTTCAGCTAATACTGTGCAAAGGCCAGCGATTCTCTCTTTAATAAATTTATGAGAAATCGCAGCAGGTAGCCTGCTTGACATTTTCTTATTCTAGACTTGACCTGCTGGTGAGCTTTGAATCACTGTCCAGAAAAGGCTAGTATTGTTGTGGGCTAGCTTTTTCAAATCGCGGCACGCCTTTTTTGTCAGCTGCAAGCTCTTACCGCATTGTGGGTGGTTGCATCACGGAGGAGAAAATAGCTAGTGAAGGCACAATCACTGCCTCAGGACTTCATCAGGGAAACCTCATGTGAAGTTACTTGATCTCCAAGGCTTTGGTCATGCTTTGCAGTAATTTGCAGATGTGGGGTCCGTTGTATTCTGTGTGCATCCACTGATTTGAAAGGGAAAATGAGTGGTAAGAGAGAGGGGTTTAGATGAAGAGGGAAGCTGTCTGAAAGGGAAGAGCCTGGCACCTTTGCCTTCAAAAATACCAGCACATCCCAGAAGTCCCAGTATCCAGCAAATGCCTGTCTTGGGTCACGTAAGCTTTTCAGCACACTAGAAGGGCTGAAATGCTTAGTCAAAGTGACTTCAGGGTCATAATTTCATCACTAATATCTTTCTGAATAACGAACTGGATACTTTTTCATCTCTTATCCTACTGGAAGTGTAAAGTAGACAAAGGAGGCATGCCAGTGCAATTTTAGCTTAATGAGAAGGCCATCAGGTTCTCTATGCCCAGCACCGTTAAGAATGTTAAAGCAATACTTGTCCAGTTATTGATAAGGGATAACCTGTACATAACTGTAGAAATAAATGGAGGAAAAAATATGACCCACTAATACCCTTGACCTTTTTTAAAGAACAGGTAAGAATAGGAGCAGCACCTGAAACCATTAGATATGAATACAGGGATTTCTAGATGAGTTTGCCCTATCTTTTGAGAACTCTGAGTAGGAAACACCATGACAAGAAATAAGATAATTGGCTGACAGGGAAGTGGTTCTGTCTGCAGTCAGAAGAGCAAAGGATATTTGAGTTTATTGTTTTGGGTTTTTTCACTCTTAACATGCTTATAGCATTAGGGACCCTAAGCACTGTTTCACTTTGCTGTTGACACAGTGTGGGGGTGAGGGATACACAGACAAGCTTGGCACAATTACAAGAAAGGATTAGTAGCTGTTTTGCAAGAGGTTACTATTGCAACTTCTGGGAGTTGGTTTCAAAGGCAGCTACAAGCATGAGTGTCTCTCATTTGCTCTGCATAAAGAATAATGCCTCTATAGTCTCATGACATTTAGAATCAAATACCTCTACACTTTCCTTCTTTCTGTTTTGGTCAGATAAGATTCTATAACCTCAAATCTTCTGTGTATATCCCTTTGTTTTATGATTCCTTTGTGAAAGAAAGAAAACAACCATTGAAAAGGAGAGAAACAGGATATAAAAATAAGGAGCTGTGTACAATTCAGTCCTTTTTTTTCTCTTCCACTGAATCCCTGCGTGGCAGCGCACTGACGCAGCACCACAACCAACAGTCTGGCATCTGCATCCTGACAAGCTGAAAAGCTTGGATCAAGCATCATCAATCTCATATTTTACTGTCTGTTTTTGGTCTTTGTTAATACATATTTATTTAAAACTGGGGATTTTTTTGTTTCAGCCCTGTGCTGAGACTTCCCACATGCTACCATGTTAGGTGGCCCTGGACAGCTCCTGTCCCTCCTCCTTGTCATCCTGCCTCCCATTTGCTGCCCTTTTTTTGTGCACAGTAGTCTGTAATCTTCAAATACCTTCTTCCTTTCTGTCCTTTCTGCTTCTCCTTTTCTGTGCCTGTCTGTGGGCTGCCTCCAAAAGCACATCCCTTTGCTACTTGCAGACAAGCAACCCACTGTAAGTATGGCAGCAAGGTGCTCGTTGCCTGCCCCAACAGATTCCTTCCTTGCAAATGAGAGGCCTGGTTCAGCAAAACAAATGATTAATTAAAAATCTTTCTTATGTTTGTGGCCCTTAAATGTAAGCCTGAGTTAAGCTCATGTACAGGTATTTATCTCATATGAGATAACCAGGCTTCAAATGAAGAATGTGAGTTTTGTAAAGCTGCAAGACTTTATCTAGCAAAGGGTCTGTGTTTGCCTCTTCTTCCTCCAGACATGCAGTTGTGGTACCAGGCAATGTGCTACCCGGCTATCTGTATTCCTTCTTTCACTTCCCACCATATCAGAGCCGGGTTGGGTCAGTCTGGTTCAGATATTTTTTCTCTAGGACCAGGCAAGTCACAGGCCTGGCAAGGCATGGCTGTGGCTGCTTTACCACTGCTGGTGACCTGTGGCTCCCTCTCGTCCTCACCCAGGTGGCTTGTTTTGAATTCCTGCTCAGCACGATACTGTGTAGGAGAAGCAGTGAAATTTTTGTCCTTGCATGCGGATGTCTGATGGTATGTGGTAAATGCCTGCTGTCCTCATTGGTGGCTTTTTTTAAAGAAGTTGCAAACTAGAGTCAGTGATGTCAGTTAGTGATTATTCTCACTAAGTCTTAAAGCCAATTTCTGGATCACAGACGAGAATAACATTGCTTGCATTCCCCACATGCCTCTTCATCCTGCCATTATGTCTCATTGCTGTAGCTGAGCAGGAAGGTTTTCTTACCTTTGTTGCCAGAGATAAAGATGTTGGAGTGCTGAGAGAATCTAATCTCAACAAAGCCCCTTTTGGATTAGAGAGTACTTGCTCCTTGGTGTATTCTTTCAAAGACAATTCTTGGAGGAAAGCTGGGAGAAGCATGACAAGCTCAGTCAGTTGTACATGGGCATGAATATCTTGTGCAGAGAGGTCCAGGTGTTGTGAAAGTGTTCACTGTAGGCTTCAGACAAATGTGTCCATTGTGAACCTGTGCATTGCTTGAGGGATTTTGGAGATGTTCCTAACATTTTTTAACATTATAAATATTTTTAAATGCTATATATAGTTTGTCTTCAGACATTTCCAGGTCATAACTAAACTAGTAGGTTTCCAGATTAGAGATGGATGGCATGAATAGCACAGTGTGAGTCAGACGCATCACATGTTCTAAATTAAACTCGTGCTGAGCCAACATTGATCCTAAGACTCTTTTGAAAATCCCCCCACCTTACAGAAATTCCTGATAGTGTTTCTGCAGAGGTTGATAGTGAAGAAAAAAATAAAGCAGAAGTATGTAGGACAGTAAGGAAGCAACAAGCCAGCTAGGAGGAATCAAAACATGCAACTAGGAGAAAGTATTCTAAATAAACAAGTCAGTGAATTAACAGCTTCAGTAGCGGATAGGTTTTGGCTTGCCTAGCATTCTTAAGAATTCAAATTGCAAACTTTTAACTTTGCAGAAGAAAGGCTGACACCTAATCAATGGCTGTTTCCCTACGTAGGCACTGCAAGCTGCCTGAAGTATCACTGCAAAGGGCTTCTGTTTTCTGGGGGGAAAAAAGAACACCATGAAATGTGTGAGGGTAACATAAAGATCAGAAGACAGGAGATCTTGGAGGTTTTATCTAATGACCTGTCCCCCAGTAGAGATAATAATGCTTTAAGTGAGATTTCACCTGGGATACTTCGCACAGTTCTGGCCATACATGCTCAAAGCAGCTCAGTTCAAGCTTGTTCAAAAGATTAGGCAAAAGAAAACCCAGCTGTTAGTTTCTCGATTTTTTTTTTTTTCATCATCCTGTCTGAGGAGGTGAAACTGAAAGGTTTTGGTTTCTGTAGCCCAGCAAAGATAGGTAGAGCATGATGAAGGTGGTTCTGTGTGAGGGAGGTGGGATCGTATTCTTCGATGAGAAGATGTTAGCCTACCTGTAAACAAGAGGAAATTGAGCAGCAACATATGACTCTGAACAGACAGTGAGTGCTTTTAAGCTGGAAATGAGGAAGGCTTTCAGCTTCCAGAACAATGAGCCTCTGGAAAGAGCAGGGTCAGCAACGCTGAACTACTTTTTTTTAAGATTGCATTAATGAATGTCATGCTATTGCATGTGTGCCTGGAGAACCACAAAGGACTGAAGCCTACACCCCTGCAAGTTGTTTCCATTCCCTGTGTGAAAGGAAGATAGCAAACAATATGCTGTGGTTCTAAAATACGTGGGTTTGAATCTTTCTTCCTTGCTTACTTGAGACCTCCACAAACCTTGTTCAGAGGAATGGTCCCCGAAAATGCAAGGTGTCTCCTTCCCTGGGTACGCTAAGGCAGGGGGCCGCTTCTGCAAGGCTGACATTGCTGCTGCTGCTGGCACCAGTGAACAAATGAAGCTCTGTTCATTTTCAGCTCCAGCAGAATGAGCAGGGGGTGGGGAACGGGACAGAAGAAGGATGAGCTTGGGGATGGAGGTTGCTCAATCAAATGAGAAAAATATAATGAGAGAAGACAATGTATATTCAGTTTCATAAAGAAGTTCTTTCAATGATAACATGTTAAACAAAATCTGGAAAGGTTTGGTAATGCCCTTTTATCCCTGTTCACAGGACAGCTTATCTTTTTTTTTTTCTGTTTTGCATGCTAATGATAAATCAAATCTGATCATCTTCTTGTTGCCTTTGACCCTGATTTAGAACAATCTCAAAACATAAAATACTTTCCCATTTTCTCACTGCTTATGTCTTCTCCCAGCATTCAAAATAGCAGGCTGCTGTTGTGATATGAAAATCCTTTTAAAGAGGGAAGCATCCAGGATGTACTGAGAACACTGGAAGAGACACACTTATCTTCTGTTGAAAATCTCAGTCTGTATATTTCCATCCATTTGAATTATGCTGCTTTTGTCCTTCTGAAAGCGAAGCAACCATTATTACCGTAATGAGAAAAAAATCTATTACGAGTTTTACAAGACACAGTACTTTCAAAAATGTGGCATTTTAGAAGTGCAGGCATTAAATTTGTTGGCCTCTGCATAACTGTGGCTACTAAGAAGCCATATTGGTGTTGTTCTAGTAAATTAAAAGTGGGATTTTAAAGTGTTTTCATGATGTGACTAGAACAATGCATCCTCTAAGGAGAGCAAATGCTGAAACATGAGAGTCTTACTTCTGTGTCTGAGAGATTAAGTATTTTCCTTTAGGTAAGTTGTGGTTGAGGGAAGAGGGACTTTTATTTGACTTGGGGGCTTCTGGATTCTTTTTATTTACACCACATATATGCAGTGCTTGAGCGCTGATGAAGCACAGCCCAGTTACTCTGCTGACAACAGATGGGAGCAAAAGGCCAGACCATGAGGTGTGTCCTAGCTGCCCTGCCCTGTGGCCATCATCTGGCCCTACTCCTTCTTCAACCCTGCTGAGGAGGGGTGGCCAGGGAGAGGGGTAGGCAAATGTTTATCTCACTCTGTCACTACTGTATGTGCAAAGACGTGAATCCTCTGGCCTTTATAAACGCTGTTGACCTTTTTTTTTTTTTTTAAATCAGGGCAATGTTCAGTCCTCCAAAAATAAAGTGGCAGATCTGTTTACTTTATACTGGCATCCTAAAGTTGGAAAGGTTGAAATGTCTGCAGCATAGCTATTCCCCTTTCATCTCTAATGATCACTCCTCATTGGTAGACTAATGCATGGAAAAATGGGTGCAGATTTGGTATTTCCCTCAGTATCTTTGCTCCTTGGATAGTCATTATGATCCCTTCAGCCATAGATAGGTAGCCCTTAGAAAGTAGAAACCTGATTTTTTTTTCTACCCGAGTCTTTTTAAAAGACTGGTCTTTTTCATTCATTCTTGGTAGTGAATTAGAAATTTGCTGTATCATTGTTAACTAAGCAGAATAAAGACAGTCTGGAAATAGAAATTGCTGCAGCCTGTGCAGATAGAAGTCAGCTGTTGCTCAATGTCATCATGAAACTGTGGAGTCATCAGAAACAGTCCTCACAGGAAGCGTGAATATCGGGCACAGTGGTGGGTTTCCAAACTGAAAATAGAGAGACAGAAGTCTGGGTAAAAGGAAGAAGGCTAATATCACATGACATAAAAGTGGCTCCAATTCTTTTTGGCTTGCCTGAAGTTTTTGACTGTCTGTAATATCTGATACCACAGAAAAGATACCTGAAGACCCATGGCCAATAAATGCACTCCTAATCCAAGACAGTCCATAAAGTTTCCCTATGCTCAGTGGGAACTTTCTCCACCTTAACACTGAAGCCAAGCAAAACACGACCCTTGAAAGCGAATAGGAGGAGGAGATTTAGAAAAGGATAACTTATCTTGTTAATGACACTGAGGAATAAGACACTCAGGAGAAATCCAATAGCATCAGTGGTGGAGGTCCTGTTAGCACTGTCAAGGAGAAAAAGGAAAGCCTTTAAGAAAAAGAGGCAATAAATTTGCTTTCCAACTCCTTTATCACCCATTACATAAAAAAGCCAGAGGGAATAAGATCTTGCAATTGGAAAGAGTTTTAATGGCCCAAAACTCAGCCCAGACATTGGAACAAAAGCTATAGTCATCACATTTCTTTGCTTTCTGGACAAAGAACTTACTATATAAAAAGTGGAATAAAAGTCAAGGGCCTTGGATATGCCAATAAGCAAACCTGCCTTTACTCAGACAATTAAAGAACAGATCAGGAGAGAGGACCAAATGCAAGGCTTCAAGCAGCAGCCTGTTAACCCACCAGACCAATGTGGAGATGAAGGTCCACCAGTTTTTCACCTACAGGGAATCACACTGTCTGTGCCCTTAGAGTTTCTCTTGTAACATCAAAGCCCATGACTCTAAAGAGTCCCCAGCTTAGCTCAGAAGTTAGTGCTGTTGTAAAAGTGAAGGGTATCTGTTTGTTCATATAATATGACTCAGCTTCTTTTGTTTCCAATAATGATGAAATCACTGCTGAGTCCTTATTGCATAGTAGTAATGTTTCAGAAGAGGAAGACAGAGAAGAATGGAGACGTTAGTAGTCGAATAGTTGTAATACGATGTTACTGTATTACTGCCTCAACTATACCTTTGTTCTGTATCCCCAGACTTGTTTGCCATAGACTGAGAAGTCAGCAATGAAGGAGCAGGTAGCTGGCACTCTTTGTTGACAGAAAAAGAGACAGGAACAGTGTGTGAAAAAGCATCTTTACTTATGAACTAATACCAGATAATCCTAATGAGGCTGCAGGATGTCAATTTTTGGCATCCCAATCTCACAGATTTCCATGAAACTAAGAAAATGAGGCAAGGAATTTTCGTTTAATCCTCCAATAACCTGGTCTTTATTTGTAACTGAAGGGTACTTCTGTGAAGAAATCACTAGCATTGTTATAGTAAGATGCAGAGCTCCCAGGAGAGATGAGGAAACCACTGTGTCTGCCTTCACTGGATACCCAAGGAGTGCTGTCTTTGTTGACTCCACTGGACATCATTTTTGCCCATTGGCATAGCTGGAGGGCTACTGCTGAGAAGAATAAACTCAGACCTGAGCAAGCAAAAAGCCGATTTTCACTATATAGAAGTGTGAGATGTTTTCTGGGAATAAAGCTCAGATAAAGCTGATCCCTCATAATGTTACTTCCATGAAAATAAAATTTAAGGCAGTGATTAAGGCAAGTGCATGGTTTCTTTTGAAGCTCTAAATTGATAACTACTCTACATGAATAGTTCTATTTTCACAATTTTCTGTGATGATAAACGTTTATGTGACCTACAGAAGAGCAAGAAAACATACAGCTGACAATACACATTCTTAACGCCATGAAATAAAGGAAGAAGTCTAGTTAGGGCCATGAAATAGGCTGCTCTGAAGCTACAACTTTCCTAATTTGAAGATAAAGGACCAATGTTTCAATATTGTGTTATCTCAGTTGTATTTATAAAACTAACAGCAGAAAACAGCTGTAATCTAGCCAAATTCACAAACAGGTAGTGAACAAGTCACAGACACAGCTCAAAATTGTGAAGGCTATACAACAGCTGTGGAGAACATTTGTAATAGTGTGTTTCAGAAAAAAGAGAAAAAAAGTTGCAGATGATGAGGTGATATAAACCTGCTCAAATGTACAGTTATACTCACAAAAAACACACAAAAAAAGGGGGAAGATCTCCCACAAATGGTTTACTTGATTTATCTATATTTTAGGAGTCTGGGCTTCAGCCTTTTTCTATAGAATTTCAGTATCTCATAAGCAGAATACATGCAGACTTTATGGATACCAGAGCAAAGCTTAAGACAAAAATTAAGTGTGCTTATGCAGTGAAAGGGATTTTTTAATTATGATACTTTGGCCGATTTACTGTGTCTGTGACCAGAGAATTAGATCTGGAAGTTTCTGTGTTTCAAATAACAATTGCTGTAGTTCAGTTACAGCACTCTGTATTTTAACGCCATGTTTCATTCTAGATCACCAGCACGGTAGTTTCTTAGTATTCTCAACACGCAGCATGTTCTCTTTAAAAAACAAAACCAAAACACGCAGAAAGTTCTGTTTTCTTCTAATTTTCTTTCTAGTTTGCATAACATTGCAACTTTAACTCCTTTTTTGCTGTTACAGTGGTAGCCAAAAAAGATCGTTTCCTCCAGAAACGCAAAGACCCACCTTTTCAATGGAGCTCGTTTCTTCTAAAGCTTGCGCTTTGCCTGTCAGCAAACATCTGCCTCCAATTTCTATGCAAATGTTCTTGATCACATGTATCTGAGTCATGTTTCTTCTGGAAACATAGGCAATGAATTCTCTAAATATCAAGCTGACCTGATATTGTACTGAATGGCCACTTATTCACTGCTTCCTGTACTGGGGTATCTTGGATAGCAGCAGTGCTGCTGTGTTCACAGCTTAGATGTCAGCAGTGTGGTAATTCATATCCCAGTGGGCAATATCCTATAAGATGCAACGTGATAAAAATACATGCTTCAGAGAATCTCACAATCCTGAGGAAATCCCCTTTGTTCCACAAAAAAAACCTCCTCGCCTTGCCAGATCTCAACACTTCTTATTCAAAGAGCACTTGGTTTCTTCCCTTCTACAGCCATCACCAGGAGCCAATGGGGATCGCTTACAGTGCTGACAGTCTTGCTCTCACCTGGGTCCCAAAGCTGGCAATCTCTGGCAATTTCAGCATAAGTGTGCAGCTAAGCCCAGCAGAACTGCACTGGTGGACAGGCGATCAGTGAAAAACGAGGACTTAAGTGACACCACAGTCTCTTGCAGCTACTTCCTTTTATAAAAAAAAAAGCTCATTATTTTTGCTTAAATAATGATTTACTTTCTAGGTCATTGGCTGAAGAAATAAAAGTTAGGGACAAGAGTACTGTAAACAAACAATATCATTATAATTCTCTACTAAACACTTGTCACAATTAAGAATGCTGCATTCAGATTTTTTTTTCTGTCAGTGACTGTCACCATTTTGCCTGTGCTATATAACAGGTGGATTTCTGTGATGCAAGTTGCTTGCTACTTTGCTGA
Organism: Oxyruncus cristatus; assembly: GCA_013399855.1. Taxonomy (NCBI): domain Eukaryota; kingdom Metazoa; phylum Chordata; class Aves; order Passeriformes; family Cotingidae; genus Oxyruncus; species Oxyruncus cristatus. The sequence goes on along the minus strand of VXAY01003232.1, from coordinate 991,129 downwards.
GTTGCCTCCCCCTGTACTTACCCAATCCAAGAATAAATGCAAATTAGTTTGTAAATATTATGCTTGGGCTGCAGGCTGTTAGGTAGAAGCAAATTCAGCCAACCATTGTGTATTTATGGTAAAATAAAATTTGCGCATTGATTTTTCCTGCTTTGAACTCTAAACCATTTTGTATTTCTGGCTGCTGCTACCAGAATGAGGCAACAGAATCTGACAACAGAAGTGGGCTTTAAAAGGCAGAATATAAATATTTGGAATATGCCCAAGGAGACAAGTCTTGCTTCTTGCTTTTTCCCCTCAAGTTTCACTTTTTGGTTTGTGACAGTCAGCCTCCTGCTCTTCACTGAAAATTTTCCAAAATTCAGGCTGTTGTTTTTGAACTCAAGAAACAAAGCAAATGAGAAAATGTGCCACCTTGGAAACAGATCTCCTCCTGTGAATGCAGCAGGGACTTGGCCCTGACTGTCCTGCGGTGTCAGGGGTAGTGGAGCTTCCTGTAGAGCCTGGGATCTGCACATCTGGGCTGTGGAGATCCCTACAGATCTGTTACACTAAACCAGGTACAGCGAGGTAGCTCTGAAGCTGTCATCCTGCACATGCAGATACTGTTTCAGGGGCTCATTCGGGCTAAAGAGAAAACTCATAAATTCATATGTGACCTTTGTTCCCCACCACACCCAAAGGAGAGATCAGCGTTTGCTCTGACTGTAGCTGATGGGTGTGGTGTTGCACTGTTGCTGTTTCTCTGCTCTTCTCACAGCAAGTGTGAGTCCTGGCTGCTGCAGGCTGGAGAAAGCATGTCTCACTTGTGGATGTTTGGGGACAGTGCAACTTGTGAGCTGCCTTGAGGAGATTATGAGCTCTGTGTAAGCACCTTTATCATACACCAAGCTCCCATTTTGTTTGTAAGCCCAGTCTCTCCTTCTGCTATCTTAATTGCCTCCACGGTCCACATTTGGCTACAGTTGCAAGCAGTGATGTTGCAAGGGTGTCCATAGAAGGTCACTAAACCTTGATGACCCTTGGTTATCGGGAAGAACTTATCTTGCCAGCAATTTTCAAGAGAAGAGATGCAAAAGGTGAAGTTATGTAAGTGAAGGTCCCTGAATACTTTAAAAAGCCCAGATTCCCTGGCAAACAGTGATCAAAAGGAAAAATTTCCAAAGCTGGGAAAGGCAAACAGCGTTTTTTTGTTTTATCGAATTCTGCTTGTTTCTTGTGCAACTGTAATAGAAATGCTTGCAAAATCTCTCTGCTATATGTCAGCCATATCTGCTGCTGCACTTACAAACCACCAAATGCATAGGAAATGGAAAGTATAGTGGTTCAGCAAACGAGGATGGTTGTGTATGTGTGTCTATGTAAAGCAGGCACGTAGGAGGATTGGACAGGGACAGGAATTGCTCTGACTGGACACTTGAACCATGTTTATTGGTTTTTTTCTCTTTCACATGTTGATGCTATCAGTGATGACTGATACTTCAGAGTCAGATTTTAGGTTAGTATTTATTAATATGTAATCCTACATGTTCATATAAGAAGGCATTCTCAACACTTAACAAAACTGATTATTAGCATGGGATAATGTATGCAATGTTAACATCACTTAAGGATGATCTACTCTGCTTCATCTTGTGAAGTTTCATTTCAGGAGATAGAGACATTATCTACAGTATTTCTTTCATTTTACCTGAGTTCTTATTCCATCTTGGCTTAAGTTAATTTTCATAAGACCCTGGTTTGTCTCTTTGGACAACGTATAGCTAAATTAGTATCTGTCAGGTAAGGCTATGAAATCTTACATATTGCCTTAGGACTCTGAAAACTCAGTCATTCAGTATAAACCTAAGAGTTCCAGCTCCAAGAATCTGAACGCTTTCTCATTTTTGAGGTGTTTTGATTCCTGCCTCAAAGCCACCAGCATATTTGATACCATTGGGCATCTCCATTCAAGTGAGGAAAACCACTTGAAATCGTAGGAATATAACAATATTAAGCTAGAACCTTTGCCAATAAAGTCTAATACAATAAATTACGAGGAATTTCTGCCTTTAACTCCCAAGTATCATAAATGCTTCCAAAGTGAGAACCAAGTCCATCAAGTCCATTTTTTCCACATAATGCAATAAGCATAAACTCCAGAAATAGTTTAGATTTGTCATGTGTTAATTTAAAAATAGAAAGCAAAAATGCATCATGTATTGAGCAGTGTTTTACAATGCATACGAGCAGATGCTTGTAGGGCTCTACTGACTTCAAAACAGCTTTGCACATGCCTCAAGAAATTATTTCATGGTCAGGCTTGAAGGAACTTGATAACTATCAAGTGTTAAATGTGGCTCAGAGGTACAATAGCAAAAATCACTGAGGATGGTTTAGGGATCCAGTCTCAGCTGAGCGCTTTCTTGTGTCACAGCCTGGTATACCAAAATGCATGTTTTGTCCAACATGATCTGGAATGATTTTTTACTGAAGTCATCTTTCTTTTTTAGTGTGCGGCCCCTTTCATAGTGTTTCCTACTCATCTCTGCTTCTGTTCTCCTTTCTTCAGCACCTTCATCTGACTCTCTTCTGTTTTCCTGATGAGTGTTGTATATCAACTATTTAACAAGCTGCTGATCTGGTCTGTCAGTGCTCTGAACTGCTCATTTGCAAGAGCTGACTTGTCTAATGTCTTCAGTTCATGAATAATCTCTTGAGTTCACTATGAATATCAGTTTCCTTTCAGTGCAATTAATTTCATCATATACAGTGAATACTCCCTGGCAATGCTCAAAGCCTTGGCTTTCCTCTTGCTTTCTTTTCTCCTTAAGTCTGTGTCACACTTCACTACTCCTTACTGCATATCCTGTCCCTTATTAGTCTCCATCACATCTTCTGTTTATTAATTTTCTACTTTATCAGAACCATCTGTTGTCTTGGACTCCTCTTTTAACATTTTCCTTTGTAATCATACCTGTTTTCACAGGCTTTCTTGTTGGTACTGCCTGATGACTGTGCATCTGACCTCTCAGCCTGCTACACAAGAAACCCAGCATCTGCTCGTGCAAGTCTGTGCCGATGCTGTATTTATTGCTCCCTCCAAACCACAAAATTTTTCCTCGAAACAAGTACTGTCGAAAGAGAAACAAGGCTGAGTGGGACAGTCAGTAAAAACAACACATCCAAATGAACATATGTTGTTTTGCAGTGTATCCCATATATCATTCAAATACTTCTTGGCATATGCAAAAACTGCCCAGGGTACATGGCTTTGCTACCTTGTCTTCTGTCCAGCTGCCTGCCTCTGTAGCCCGCTCGCTGTTCTCCTTCCCCTAGCGACAGTATTTGTGTTGACATTGCAGTGGCAGTGCCTGGTAACAGGATACCCTATTTACATGTACCGAAGGACATGACTCCTGCCCTGGCCCTGCTCTTGGAGTACAGTCCCTTGCTCCCTACTCTGAACCTCTGCAATTATTTATATGAATGATACAGAAGAGTCAAAAACCTTGTTGGAAACAGAGTAGGCCACTGTTGATTTGAATTTGAAGTTAATACTATTCCCAAGGTTCTTTTTGTCACTAAAAAAGCATTTACTTTACTAGTCTGGGTAGAATTCATGGGGATAATCAGGAATTACAAGCAGATCATGATTACTAATTGACTGCAACATTCCTGGAACACACTGTTTCCATTCCTGGATTGTTACACTGCTGTTCAAATTATTAAAACTGCATATAATAACAAGTCATAAATTTCCCCTGGAGGACCTGAAACATTCTCACATTTCTATTAATGAAAATGATTCAAAAAGATTTTTTAAAAAAAAAAGTTTTCATGAAGTGCCATAGGAAAGGAACATGCAACCATGTTAATAGTCCAACTACATGTCCGCTCAATTAAGGAAAAGATTAGCAAATTTAAGATAAAGAAAGCTTGTTGGGATGCCTTTGAGAGGATTTTTCATTTTTTTCATTCAGATATGTATGTGTTTATGCAGGCCTTTCAAGCCAAAATCAGTCTTCTTGAGTTACTATTTTTAAGGAGTGCTTAAGTTTGGTGCTTGATTTAGTACAAATTCTTTACAGCATTGCTCTGCAATGTGTTTTTCCAATCTTGCTCTTTAATCCCACTACACGTGACAACTAGTTTGGACAAAAACCGATGATGATGTCCACATTACTTCCTTCCCTCCTCTGCACAGGCAGGGTTGTTGTGCTTGGCTGCCTCTTGCAGGGGCTTGAGAGGCGCAGAGGGCCAGTGTTCCCCCCCGGTTCCGTGCCTGTGGTGCTGAGGGAGGCAGCTCCCCGTAGTCACAACATGGGGCATGAGTGCCCTGCATGCTGCTTCTTTTTTTTTCCACCTGAATTTAGGTTTACGGGATAACTTTTCCTGCAAATGTGGAAGCCACTCCAGAAGAAACCAAACAAGTTCTTTCAGTGATAGAGGACCTGATACGGTATCGACTGAAGCCAAAGGAATGTTTCCATTGACTTAAGTGGAGGCTGGGTGCTGGGAGGAGGAGGAGGAGGAGAAGGGGGAGTGCCAGGAGGGCTGACATGGCAGAGGCTGTGTCAGGCAGCTGCTGTGCCAGGCAGCTGCTGTGCCTTCAGCCGTGTGGCCAGTGAGGCCAGCCTTCTGGTGGGCTGCTTCCAACATCTCCACAATCAGCACTGGTATTTTTCATCTCTGTTTTTAAGAAAAGAACAGTGGTTCTTTTCTTAGGAAAAGGACCTGGCTTACTTTTAAGCTTACTCCTCTCAGGTAGTTCCGTGCCCTGAACTTTGAGGACTACTTATCCATACAGTGTTTTTAGCATGTGTGCCTTCTCTTCTTCTCACGGGAAATCGCTTAAGATTCACACTGGGAGCTGAAGGAGGAGATGAGAAAGGTAGTGGTGAACAACTTGGTGATATGGTTCCTGCTCTTGAATGACAAAATGCACCTGAGATGAGAAGCCAACTCTGTAGGAAGGACCAAAACAAGCTTGAAGCTCCTGCCTTCTGATGGAGAACAATCCACCGTGCCTGGGTTCAGCAGTGTGGTGATAAGGAGAAGGGTGGGAAAGTAATAAATACCCTGACCCAGTGTCAGCTGAGGGATTTAGCCTGCCTGCTGCTGGCTGCTGTGAGCCAGTAGCAGCTGGGTGCCTCATTCTTGGGAGAGTTTGGAAAAAAACCTCTCTCCTAATTGCAGAGGGGAAAACCAGCAACCGGAGTGTCAGCTTGAATATACATTAAAAAAACAGATCAATTAGTTCAATGTCAATTTATTAATTTCTGTATGCATATAGCAGAAATTGTTTGCCACCTCAGAAAGTATCTGAAGACTTACAGATGTAAGAGCACAACTTAATGTCATTTGAGCAAAAAAAATTAACCCTGCAAATGCTGAATGATATGGATTTACCATTTTTTTTGTCAGCATTGTTTTCAAGCAGACCAGCAGTTTTCTTCTTTTAAATACCTTCCCAGAAGACAGATTGCTTCCCATAAGTTTAAGTAGACTCTTAATCTCAAAGCACACCTCAGATAGCAGTACATACCCTCTGAGGTAGGTTAGTAGTATTTCAAGTTGTATGAATAAGAAGTAAATTTATGTTATTAATGCCAGGTCAGCCAGTGCCCCTCTAGTTGTCCATCAGTGTCAACTCAGATGTCCATCTAATCTAGCAACTACTTCTGACAGTTGCTAACATTTGCTAGAAGCTGTTCCTGAGGGACTGTTGTGGAAAGACTTGTCCACTGGGGATGTTTTGTTTGTCTTCAGAAGTGAAACTGCAGTGGACATGGGGGATCACATGCTCCCATACTGGCAAAGAGATGATCCTATTTGTTTAAAAGCTCTTATACTGCTTAGCATAAGTTTCCTTTTATTCAGTAAAATTGAAAAAATATAAAGATTTTATATTTGATGAATTCCAGTTTTGTTAAACTTTTACTATGCAGTGGCATGCACAGACCTCTTTTTTTTTTTCAGACTGCTCTCAATTGTCTTTTCTTGTGATGGTGCCGTATTCCTCCTGCCAGGGTGAAAAACTTCAAATCATTCTCTGAAAATACTTATAGAAATCAGATATCTAAATCCGCACAGTGAAGGTCAGCATGGGTTGTTCTTTATTCCTATACTACTACTGGATTTTCCACTATGTGGCTTCTACAAACTTAAATTCTCAATGCACATTGCAAAAACACTATTTATAATGAAGGTCGTGTAAGTCCACAGCCAGACAAGAAACAGGACCCACTTTCTTCACTTCAGTCCACAAACTTAAAAACTCCAGGCCATGTCTTCTCTCTGTTAAACAGCTCATCCTTCATCAAGGTACTGTCACTTTCTTTTAATAGTCTTTGCTTCTTCCCACGGACAACTGAATCTGCACATCCCTACAAATAGGCACGTCTCTGTCTGTTACACCTATATTAGCTGTGGCCTCTAATTGAGACTTGTTTTTTTCTCAGCAGTGAAAGAGCCAGAGTCCTTTATTTATCAAAAATAGTATTTAAATTAAAGAGAAGCAGATGTCTCTTTTGGGTGGAAATCAGTCCTTATACACAGAGCTCTTCTTCTGCACATGGGGACTAATTGGATTATATGATGGTTCCCCTTGGGGTATTTGGGATTTTGGATCATTAACCTGGGGCCACATCATGATAAAGCTTTTAGTTGTGACAGCCACCGCTAGCATCTTATTGCCTTTCATATAACATTACGTTTCTAAGCCATTACAGTGTACACAGAAGTGGTTCAACTTGGCTGAAAGGTGCAGCTCTTTCCTCCAGGACAGCTGTGTCACGGCTGTTGTAATTTATTTTCTCTACTTTATCGTGTACCCAATAACGAGGCTTAGTTAGTCAACAGCCATGATCTGTCCGCACAGAAATGCTGGACCAAGGAGAATTGATTCTTACCTCCACACTCATCAAAGGTTGTTCCTGCTAAACTAAGCTGTAACGTAATAAGTTGCATCAGTCACTATTTATAGGTGGAGCTACCTTTACATATAAACTCTTCAGTCTGAGAAGCTTGCATGAGGTGCTGTTGGATTTTTCCATTATAATTTCTCTTTGAGCTGCTGGTAGAGGCAGATCAATTTTGGCTCCTGATTTTCTTTTTTTTTTTTTTTTCCTGTTTTGTTTTGCTGTGTCACTGCGCTGCTCTCTGTTTTTCAGACATTGTGCCAAACTCCTAAGTCAGGAAAGCAGTAAGAATTAACAACAAGGAAGACTAAAGCAAGGTAGAGTTTGTAAATACTGGTAGTAAATTAAGGAAATTCACTTTTTCTTGCACTTCAATCTAGCAAGTCTCTTGGGTGAATTATTCATGCTGTTTCCAGCCCTGGCTGTATTAAAAAAAGGTGCAGCAATGACACAGTCTTGCCTGAGAGTCATTTCCTTCCCATAGCCTTTCATGCACACTCCAAGGGATGGATTCTTAGGAAAGACCTTTTTTTAATCCTGTGACCTCCTTTCATGGAGCTCAGTCCCTTCAACTCCAACACAAATCTGACAGAATAACCACCATAATGAATGTCGCTCAATTTCTGATGTTACTGGCATGTACGGTATTCGCTCCTTTTGCTTTTTTTCCTCCCTCAGAAGGAAAGCAAAGAATAAAGACCAACTGGGAATACTCTCATCACTTCATGTCATTTTTCTAATTAGCCCTTAGGATTTTTCCAGGATTCTCCAGGGACTGAGCCTAATCAAAGGCTGAAGATACTCTCAGGAAGCAGTGCGTTTATTCAGAGAGTGTGCTTTCCTCCCGACACTGCTTGTACTTCCTTTCAAGTCCTTTTAAGAATCCTTTTAATTCCCTTATTGCTCTTTTAACCTCCCTGTTTTCCTGCTACTATCAAGCAGCAAAGGAACAGGAAGGCTCAGCAGTTTCTTCAGATATCACAGTAGCAAGGGGCAAAAACTGAGAACTAACAGGACTTAGAAAGAATATCCTTCTTCAGCACAAGGATGAAACATCTGATCATTCAGCCTTTTGAGCACACTGCAAAATGACAAATCAAGTCACCATCAGGTTCCATATATCTAGATTTAAACTGTATCTTTTGAAGCATATGTGTTCAGTGTAATGCCAGTGGTATGTTGTAATTGGGTCATTTTGTATGACTTTAGACATTTTTGAACAGCCAGACACTGGTAGACAACAGCAGTAAAGGGAGAAAACTCTCTTATTTGAACAAAATACAGTATGGTTAGGGCTCAGGAATGGCTAGCGGAGTTATTTTGTGCACATATTTTGTGTGTAGGACTCAGTTCAAATTATATTTCAGATATCAGTAAATATCCTCTGATATATAAGCTCACGTATGTCATTCTCATCATCCCAGTGTGGTAACTTGGTGAGACTTTTTAATTGTGATACAAAAAAGAGAGTTTTAATGACAATTTTGAAAACTATTTTATTTAAGAAGAGCATTAATAAAATACAGCTTTGTCCTCCTACAAAACCAATCTGGGTCATTTCTCAGCATGCACTGGAAGCAAAAAATGATGGACTTGTCAGTCAAGGAGCACAACCTCTTTGAAAGCAGACACCACTTACCAGACTTCATCAGGAAAGAGGGATGTTCCTAAGTGTCCAATCAAGAAGTACTCAGTTTATACCACACAGGAATGGCTCTCGTGCCGGTTCAGTCATTAATTCAGGAAGAAATCTGTCCATTCTTTAAAAATAAAGTAAAAATTTTAAGTTTTCAATTTAAAAATAAAAAAAGTTAAGCTAAGATTCATTTTTGTTCCTTACGGTAGTAGAGGCTGGGCATCCATTTCGTTATCTAGTCTCTTCTTTACAAGCAATTTGCCTATTTTGATGTTCATCCTGCATACTCTGTACTTGGTGACTTGTCAGGGACAAGGTATAGGAGCAGAAGACTTTTTAACAGCAGTCCTCTCTGACTTCCCATTTTTGTAGTATTCCGTTTTCTGAATTTAGGAGGACTAATGAGAACGTCAAAAGAGAGGAGGTGGTAGCATGTGCTACAACTCTTTGGAGAAAATTGAGTTGATTTTGCAACAGAAGAGATGTGTGTGCTTAGGTAATCTTTACCTAGGGGCTGTCATGTTTTTATCATCATAATCCTTATTAAATTGCTGGCATTATTATTTATTAAATTAATTTTGTTGTTTCGTATTCTCTGAAAGTCTGCAACCCATGGGAAGAACATGACATACGTCTTTCCTCTTCCAGGGTTTTCATCTTCCTAAGACAGTCATGGGCTCTTCTGCAACAGGAGCCAAGTTTCCTTCAGTAAGAGTAGCAATTCAGTTGCACATTTTCCTCGGAGTTCGCTGCATCACAGATTTGCATGCTGATTCTTAGTTTCTTTCTCCCTCCCATCTCCAGTAGCCCTTTTTGTTAGTGTCTAAGAGGCTTTGGTGTTTAGTTAGTGCCAGTTCACTGTTTTGTACTGTTAACTTGCTGCCGAAGCCCAGTTTAGGGTATCAGCTTGCATAACATGCAGTTTTTATGCTGGTGAAAGACGGATTAGGTGTTACTACAGTTACTGTTTTAAACACAAGAATTCCCAAGAAATTATGACTTTATTTTTATATAGCCCTGCTGCGCTTTTCCACATATGCTATATGCTTTCATACTTTTTCTAGGTAAACATGAGTCAGCAAAGCCACACATGCTTTCAATACAACAGAAAGTTGTTGACTATATTTTTCCTTTTTTTTAATCAAAGAAAGGCCAAAACCCAAGTTTTGGCAGGCTCAGCAAGACAGTTTTTTAAATCACCATTTTGGGGCATCCTGCCATCTTTTTCAGTGTACACTACCTTCCTGTTTATGCCCTTCGCTCTCCCAGAACCAGGGGGGAGTGGGGGAGGCGGGGAAATTACGCCTAATTTGAAGCCAGCCTATGGAAAAAGGTGGGAGATTAAAAGTAGTTCTGTGGTAAGTACAGCCATTCTGTTTAAAAGTAAATAATTTCTCTCAGCAATGCCTTTTTGGCTTGCTGAGCTTCCAGAGAACATTAAGGGCTATGATAAGTTGGCATTGCTGCTGCGGTATCGTAGCAACTCCAACAAATCAAGACTGCGCCCTCAAACAATGAATCATTCATTTAGAAACCATATCTTCTCTTTCCCTTACTTGTGAAAGGTTTATTCCTTTCAGGAGGAAAATTTATAGCCACCATACAGACGTAGGCTGCACAATACCTCGTGGAGCATGTACAATAGCTTTGGAGGCATTGCTTAGGGCACTGCCTTCTGCCAAGGCAGTACTTTTAAAGCAGTCTGAAAAAGGCAGCAGTGGTAGCAGTTTGGGTAGCTACCGCTTCCCAAAGCTGCTTCCCTTCAACCTCTGCATTTTACCTGTCTTGCTGAAGGGAATTAACATCACATCATTATATCCTTCGGTTTAGCTTGTTCTAGAAAGACAGGTGAATCACCTAGTGAGCCAGCAGCTGAAAGTATTGATACTGCCAAGTTCATTATTAATGAACAAGCATCTAAGCTATAAGCAGGAAGAAAAAAAACAGTAATTATTTTCTTACTAAGAAATCCCAGATGAACACATTACTAAGAAACATATCAAAAGAGTCAGCTTAAAACACACTGAATCAGATTTCCTAAACACTTCTGGACACCTTTGAAATCAATTAGACATCCGAGAACCACCATAAGAAGCCATCTGAATGAGAAGCCTGTGAAACAGAAAAGCACCTTTCCAGGTCTATGTCCGGTTGTTGAACTTAATGACAGCATAGGAGCACACACTTTCTTTTTCCTTTGATGTGCAGATTGAAAGAGAAGATTTGGCTTAGAACAGGTAAGCCAGTTCAGTTAAATATTGAAGTGAAATGTCTTTGCACAGTAAGAAGGTATACAGTTATTATAGCTCTGGAGTTCAGCCCTTCAGAGAAGTAATATAGTGAAGTAATTTGATTAAATTAATAAATACAGGCATATGTCTTACTTAGGCTCATAGACAAGCAAGTAAATAAAAAATTGTTTGGGCATTCAGCTTAATCAAATTTTATTATATTTGTCATGCTGATTCCTGAATTTTGATTCAAGTTTTTCAAAGTTGACAAACCTCTGTATGGAAAATTGAAAACATACACTTTGAAGGGTTAAAAAATACGATCTTTAATTTTTTAAGTTAATAAACAGATATTTTTATATCAGATGTAGACTTTTTTCTTACTGCTTCAGTACTTCTAAAGCACTAGGGCTGCTGAGTTGTCTTGTTTACTTTAACTTGGGCATGGAAGTTTTTCAGTAATGCTAATTGAAGGATTTGAAAGATAAAGTGAAAGGAAAACTTGAGAAAAAAAACATTTCTTCTTTGGATGGCTGAGCTTGTCACTAAAGAAATCCTCATTTTCCTTTTCTCTGCCTCCAGTTTTCTTACAGACCTGTGTAGGAGAACAATGACGAGTGAATAAATGGGTAGTTTCATCATCAAGTACCTTCTCTTCTTCATTGGGCACAGAGTGCTTGATAATTCAGTTCAGCTACTTTGCGTGGAAGGTCTTGATACCTGCATGTTCTGGTTTGGGTTGGGAGAGAGTTATTCCTTCATAGTAACTACTGTGGGGCCACATTTTGGATTTGTGCTGAAAACAGTGTTGATAATTCAGGGGAGTTTTTAGTTATTGCTGAGCAGTGCTTACACAGAGTCAAGGGCTTTTCTGCTCCTTACCCCACCAGTCAGGGGGCTGGGGGTGCACAAGAAGTTGGGAGTGGATTCAGCTGGAACAGCTGACCCCAACTGACCCAAAGGGTGTTCCAGACCATATGGCATCATGCTCAGCATGCTAAGCTCTGAAGAAAGAGGAAGGAAGGGGGGACGTTTGGAGTGGTGGCATCTGTCTTCCCAAGTCACCTTTATGCATGACAGAGTCCTGCTTTTCTGGGAATGACTAAACACCCCCATGCCCATGGGAAGTGGTGAATGAATTCCTTGTTCTGCTTTGCTAGTGTGTGTGTCTTTTGCTTGCCCTATTAAACTGTCTTTATCTCAGCCCACGAGTTTTCTCACTTTTACCCTTCTGATTCTCTCCCCCATCACAGTGAAGTGGGGGGAGTGAATAAGCAGCTGTGTGGGGCTTAGCTGATGGCTGGGGTCAAACCACAGGCACTGCTTCATCACAGTGTGCTAAACTTTAAACACAATAACTATTTGTTCTTTGTTTTAACCATGCAGTAGTGGAGAAATAAAGTGACCTCAATCGTTCACTGCTGTCTTAAGGAACCATCAGGTTATCTGTTACGCACTGTAGAGGAGGATAATAGACAAGTGACAGATAAGCTCTTTTGAAAAAGCTCATGGTGATACCTTTCAAAGCTATAGTGTCCCAGATTTTTTTTTTTTTACACGAGGGCTTTTTGTTCCTCTTTCAAGGTGAGGGAAATAATAAAGGCTGAAAAAGTCATGATTGGGGTTGAACCTACTTTAAATCTAGCACTTGAAAAGGACTTCTGATGTGCACAAAACTATTCAGATTTATCCCTGATTATAGGATCATCACTGGCATGCATCCAAATTTCAGTCAGTGAATTATGACCCTTAGTTTATTTTTGCTCCTTTCCATCATCAGAAAAGACTGTGAATAGTATTTTCAGTTATCATAATGTCTTCATTGAAACTAAATATGTGCGGTGGTGCTAAGTAAACATAGAGGAAGCACTCTCTATCCTGAAAGGTCTGGTCCTTGAGGAGCAAAGAGATTAGAAGAAAATGCTGCTCAGTATTTGCAAATAAGGCTGTGGTCTGGCTTCCAGTTCCTTAGAGTCACATTGTGTATGTGCATTGTTTTCTGTTCAACATCTGGAAAAAAGTTACTAGCTTTCTAGGGAATTGCTTGTATCCTCACTCTTCTTTGGCAAATAAGGAAGAGAGGTTTGAGAGGTTAACCTCTAGCAGAAAAATTTTTAAAGGTAGGACTTGTTCACTGCGGAAGGAGACAAACCACCTCATTTTCCATTTCAGATCGGCTCAAATTGTTCAGCTGAGTTTCAGCCTTAATTAAACAAAACTTCGAGAGTAGTGGTTTTAATCCCCACTGTCTGGTTTGACTCCCAGATTAGGACCTTGAAAGTGTTGTTAAAATCCGTAATAGAATTGTGAGTTTTTACTTACATGTGAATGGATTTTTTTTTTTTAAATTAATGCCATCCTTTGTCTCTTGTCTGTTAGGACACTACAATGCCACCTCTGAACAGAAGACAAGAAACACTGAACTTCTCTAGCCAAAGTGGAAAGCAATTTCTTTCTGTAGAAACCATGTGACTGCTTAAAACATTATATTGTCTTCACTTAGAAGAAGCAAATACTCTTTTCTCTCTATCAGATATCTTCTAAAGCTGTCTATGCTTTACATCTCTGGGGAGAAGAATGGTTGGTTTTCATTCATCCTCTGCCAAATTGGCTGTATCAGGATTTCAGGTCTGGCATTTGAAGTCATGACTGCCCTTGTGCCCCTGAAAAACTGAAGATACTTTCATAGGTTAAATGAAAGCTTAGTCTTGATGACCTTTTCCTTGTTAGAGGAGATTGTTTTTTTGGACTATGGCCTCTGGCCTCCAAGTGTAGTATCAGATTTTTCCACTCATGTGCTGTGAGTACTTAGTCATCAGGAAGTTCACTGCCAGACAAATCATAGCTCTGCCTTTCCTGTTGTCACTTTTTAGTATCATTCTTTGAACTGTTCGTGTGCTGATGAGTTTTTCAGCAACGAATGTAGAGTGAACTTCTCACAACATATCATATACTTCTTCAAATGACTGAAAAAGTGGAGGAGATACGCTCAGATTTTAATAACTCAGAAGAGGTCCAGTTTGCTTCTCCTTTCTCCAGATATTTACAGGATGTTTATCCTCACTTTAGCAGTCATTCACTCTCAGACATGCAGCTGAACACTACTCCCAAAGGGGCAAAGTAAATAAACTTTGGTTCATTGACTGGCCTGTGGTAGGAAGAAGAGACAACTGTAAGAAACCTTTCCATCTAGGTCTATTTGGCAAGAAAGAAAAAGGAAAAAAATACATGAGTTGCTATCTTCAGGAATTCAAACCTTCTGCCCTACAGTATATTAAATTTAGAAAACATATTAACGTACCGCAAAACCCACAGGACAGATTTCAATTGACTCCACCTAGATTTTGGTGGCAAAACATCCTGGCCACATAAACCAATGGAGCATTTTGTGTGGAAATGTTGGCTTCAGCAGTTATTACTCACAAGTCAAAACAGAAAGATTTATTCCATTTTCCATTTCAGTTCTCCTTCATCTTATAACCTCAGGAGGAGAGCTTCCTTATTTTCAGATAATCCAGATGCAAATATCTATAGAAAGTAGAAGGACATGAAGAATCCTCCCTGAAGCTTCTTCCTACTGTATTTTTCGAACACAAGCTTCTTGGAAAGGATTTCTAAAGTCAGAGAGGATGCTTGGGAATCACCTCTGAAGCCTCTGCAGCTGCTGTGGAAAACAAATGCAGCCACTTTTATGGTCGCGCATTTTGGCTAAGTTTGTCCTAGTACATACATTTTCCGGAAGTTATACTTTACAGCAGGTATATGTATTGGAAAGGGCTGTGGTTTAATGTGGGAAGGCTCTGTAGCCCTTGAAGATCAGAAAGTGTAATGCAACAAAAAAAAGTCAGGGAAAATTGAGTAATGAAAAAATCAAGGGTGTTGTGCTAGGGAAAAGAATTCTTTCTTTTCAGTGGACTGAGGTGCCAAACTAACCAGGGTTGTTCCTAGCCTAGATTTTGAGAAAGCCTCAGACCATTTGAAGGCACAGCAACTGGCTTCTGTATCTAGCTGATGTAGGAAGTCTCATGCCTTTCCCTGTCTTGGACACAATTAAAATATTTCTGAGGTTTAAGCAGGTGAAAAAGAACACAGATCCTGTCACACACTCTTACTAAAGTAAGCTTCAAACCCTGCATCCTTCCAAGCCTGAGCATTTCATTGAATGCAGAGTCCTCAAGATATTTCACTTCAAAAAATACAACAAAAAGTCCTTAATCAAATTTCTCATTATCTTGGCTTACCATGCACATAGAGTTATCTCTATTGCATCTTTTAATATATATTCATCTGTTCTCTTTGCACATGTAGTCAAGTAAAAACAGTGACACTGATAAAATATTGGTTTAACTGATGCTAAATGAGATAACTTGGGGCCTGGCTAACAAAAGCTGACGCCAGCATGATTGAAAGAAAAGAAGGAGGCAATAACCTGTAAGTATAACAGTATTGAATGGCTCTGGCAGGCTGGTGCAATGCAAACACACTGTACAGAGAAGGAGAACCTGGGTGCTGTAGCGGTTGAGAGCACAGGAAATTAGGGGTGATGTGGTTGTGACCCATCCCTGCCTTACAGGCTTTTTTTTGAAAGGCTATACATTTGCCCTGTTACTTGTTAAAGAAAAAGAGGAAATGGGGAGGCAAAGACACAGCTGTAACCGTAGTGTGGGGTGAAAAAAGCAAGACTATTAAAAAAAACCCTGAACAACCAAAACCAGAACCTCCTGCTATGTAACAGAGCTGTTGCACGCACATAACAGGATCTCAGCAGCACTGAAACGCGCTGCCTCAGAGGCTGGCTGAGCTGTCTCGTGTTAGAAAACAGCTGGAGAACCAGGGGGAAACACCTCTAAGATCTGACCTTGAGGACTTAAGCCAGAGCTCTCTGCTGAAGTTGTCCTTCAGAGCATCTTCTGCAAAAGGAGATGAGGCCTCCTTGTTTGAAATCTGGCTTTTGGGGATGTTTTCTTGTCCTCATGCTGCATGTTGTACTGAAAGAAGGGGTGAAATGGGACAAGAGATCCAAGTGACATTAGTGCCTGTGATAATAATTTAAAAATAAGATGTAGGCACTCCTTTGGTTTTCCAGGTTATATTTCCCTACCTTCAAGTGCACAAGGTATATATTGCTGAGAAGGATTATGCTACACATCTTTTTGCCCTTGTTACCATTGGAAGAAAAACAGTTTTCTGTTTCAGTGGTTAGAGAGCTGTCTTCTAAACTCCAGCCAAATTGTATACAAGTCCTGTTTATATCCATTTGTTCTAGTGCCAGCACCATCTTCTGAATGAAATGACTCTTCTTCCCTGTTTTTTCCATCATGGTTGTGTTGAAACAGAGAAGCTTCTTAGCCTTCTCTTTGGTATGGAAAACAACCTCTTTGGTTTCCACTCACTTGATCAGGTTTCTCTGTACCCCTGGATCAGCTTAGTAACCTTCCACTGAATCGGGGATGCTCTGAAAGCCTCCTTGATCCATTGCAGAAAAAATGGGAAAAATATTTCTCAGTGTCTACCAGAAATGCCTCACCAGACCAGTTCTCCAATTGCATTTGCCTTTTTCCACGGCTGCATCACCCTGCCGGTCAGTCATTTGGCAATGTGTTAGTATACCCAGTCTAACTGAAGTTCCTGGTTTGTGCCAGAAATTCTTGTTAGTAGTCTCCACTATTTGGCTTGGCATTTTCAACTTTTTTCATCCCAGTTTTATTGCACAAGTCTCAAAGTGATCTATGCCTGTGGTGCTTACTAGATTTGCATCCCTAGCATGTGTAATCTGCATATTCACAGTGTTTGTGATGTGGTGAATTAAAATTAATGAAAATGCTAGAGAATATCAGCTTGATCTTCAGGAGCTCCACCAGTAAATTCCTTTGAGGCCTGTGCATCTCCTTTCAGCATTGCTGATTGCATTTCTCTTTGAGCCAGCCCTGTAAGCATTTCAGAGGTCCTCTTCTAATCCATGTAATTATTCAGTCTGATGAATCCTCTCCTATGTACTCCCATATCAGATGCTGTTACCTAATCAGACTGTACAAACACAAGCATGACAAATTAATTAAAGCCCCTACAATTTCATGCACTGCTTCTTTCAAAGGTTTGCAGTGTAGACTGTCTAGCTGTTGTTGTCTGGACCCTACATAAAGCTTGCTGAGTATGGCTTCAGTCCTCAGTTTTGCCTGTGTTCAAGAACATGGTATTTGCTGAAAATACAGTGGGATTTGGGGATGATGTTTACTCTAGTTTGAACTGTTTCAAGTAATCAGAAGGAGAATATTCTAATTCATTAGCCATTTTCTGAAGTTTTCATCGTTACTTTTTCTCCCATGTGAGCATTGCTTGAGGATTTCCTCCATTCTTTTATTTTGCTTTTATTTGTGTTGTTTTCACTGCTGCAGTATGCAGGCTTGGTTGTTTACTTGATGTGGGCAAAGTATGTAACGTGGTCAGAATGCACTGGACTGCCAGCGCCAGCAGTACTCCCACAGACCTGTGCAAAGGCGTCCGCAGCAGACTGGGATTTTTTTGTGAGCTGAAACCAGCAGTCCTGCTTCCCACTGACTTGGTACCATTCCACCATGAGATCCACCATTGCCTTGAAAATAAAATGTGTGTGTACAGCCAAACAGGCTTTTCAAAAGAGCACTTGCAATAGGTGTGCAGCTTTGTTTCCACCAGCTGACTTCATGGTCTCCTCTGTCATTACTACTGTTGGTGGAGATGCACAAGTGGAGATGTGTGCCAGAGTGTAAAAGGGCCATACCTTGCAACTATTTTTTGGTCTGAGGTCTTCAAGTCACTTCCTCTCTAAGCCTAATAAGCCTTTTCTCATGGCATCTTCCAAACCTGGCCTCTCCGTCCATTCCACATCTACCACTGCAGGTAGCCTTTCTGCTAGCAACAAATTGGTTTTCTGTAGTGCAGGCAAGTTCAGTAAGCATGCCAAATTCACACTGCTGAGTATCCTAAAGAATTCACTGACTTGTTACCAAATCAATACATTTTAGAGTCCAAAAATGTTTTAATTGTTGTGAAGCATAAGAATTTAGACTGTACGTAAAGGCTTCAAAACAGAATATCTTTTCTTGCACTGACCTGGATTTCGCTTTCCTCTCTCAAAATCTATGTATTCCAAACTACGTTGTCTGGATGGAAAACCATAATCTATGATGTGACAGAATGCTGGCACTGAAGCAACTAACAAATGTATAATATTAACAGGGTTCTTTAGGAACAGGAAGAAGAAAAGCCTTCTGCTTAAAAGTAGATTATTGAAATGCCCTCTAGTACCAATAAGGTTTTGGTATTTGGTCAAGTCCACTGTAGGCTTGCTTTGCAGTTTATTAGTTTGCTGTAGGCAGACAACCCAGCCTGGAATCAGAAAGTTGGAAAGGCCCTTGGCAAGGGTTTCCAGAGTCACAGGGACAGAGAGTTGCTCACCAGGCTCTGTGCAGCCCCTCACCATAGCTGTGGCACTTTGGCTTGCTTCATATGTTGCACAGTCATATGGTACAAAACCTTTTTGAATTCATGGGTGCTTTAGGCTACTTTAGTTCTCCCAATCTCCAGAGAAGAACAGTAATCCTAATCTGAACATGAAAATCATGAAACATGATTTTGAAAAAAGGCTTATATTTCAGGCTAGTATCATAGTACTGGTTGAAGCCCCATCTTAAAAAGGTCCGTGGTTTTTATGAAAAGCTAACAAAAAGAATACAGTGTCCTTTTTCAGAGGCCTTTAAGTTTTTCTCTTTATTTTGTACCATATAGCCCTTCTTTCTTTCCCAAAGGCACTGGTACGTGTTGCAATGATAACTGCAATGGTGAGTGCTTTCCCACTGCAAGCAGCAAGGATGGTCCTGGCTGAGTAAGTGCCCTTACTTAGGCCCCTACTTACTTAGTGCCCCTATTGCTTCCCTTTCCCAAGAAATTAATTCTGACAGATGCAGTAAATCAGCAGATTGGGGTGTACCTTCCTGCACCCTCAGCTTCACTGCTAGTTTGAATTAAAGGCTGTCACTCAACGTGGTTTGCTAGGAGGGGTCTTCTATTACTGGAGTGTCTTGTGCAGGGCTGGGACATGGTCTAGGCTGAGTGTTTGCATTGTGAGTCTCGTGACACAAGCATGAAGAGTGTGCCACTTAGTCCTGCCACAGCTGTCTGGGGTTTAGCAGAAAACTTTGTTTTTTACTGCTGTTGCTGGTACATCCATTAGTGCTGTAGGTCTTTCTCTAGAGTGTGAGAGCAAAGGGGGAACACAGTTGTACGTGCCCAAACTGGGGCTCAAGAGTTGATCCCCAAATTAGGGGTGACATAAATACCATGACTGAAAGAGGTTCAAACTATTCTTTGTCCTGTGCTATTTGGGTTTCAAGATAAGCTTGCAACAGAGCTTCAGAGCAGAATTGCCTTTTAATTTTACAATGCCTATAATTCAAGGCTCTTTGGTTAAACCCCAGTTTCAAGGAGAAAAGGCTTAATCCACTAGATACCACCGTGACAAGCATCTGCTTCCTCAAAGACATCTTTATTAAAAGGAATCAAGATAGTCTCCTGGGGGAAAGACATCATAAAAGCTCTGTTATAAAAAGAAGTACCTTATTTTCCTTAAATTTTTTGATCAACAGCAGCAGATGTATTTCCGACTGCAAAAAAAAAAAAAAAAAATTATAGTATTTGAATATGTAGTGGAGTGGGCCTGTCTTTTGTTCAGAGTGAAATAACTCATAGAGCTAACAAAAGAAATTAAATCCTTCCCCCAGATTTGAACTGTATTTGCTTGAGATATTGTTAATTGAGTTAGAGAATTATTGCATCTCACTTCCTACTATAAAATAAGGTTTTGGCACTCTTGCCTGGAATTGGCAAATCAGTCACACCGTTAGCTTAAATTCGCAATGATGGCAACAGTTCTGTTCCAGTGTAACCTCAACAAAGGATTTTCTCCAATATCAAATGCTAAAATGAAGTTGAAACATAAAGTCAGGTCTTCCAAAAAGAAGATATGATGAGACCCAAGACCTAAGGATGATTGGAGCCCACCAGGTTCTGGCTTGGATGACAGATGGGGAGTGTGTACATACCTGCCCCATGCCTGAGCAAGAGATGCCAGGGATGCATCTGAGGATGGAGAGGGTGAGCAGAGAGAAGTGTGAAGGTCTAAATCACCTTAGGGTGGTCAGCAGTGAGAAGCTGTTTTCTGTGTTGCCATCTACAGCTCTTTGGTAAAGTGCATGATGACTTAAGGAAGGCTGAATCTGTTGCTGTTAGATCAAACTGCAAGGCACAAACCCATTGGGGTTTGCAAGTTACCCACCAGCAACAGGGACTGAGGTATGTTCCTGGTGATTAGGCTCCAGAGCTCACTGGGGATTAAGAGTCCTGCCCTGTGCTGTCATCACAGTAGTGTAAGCAATTTCAGAAAATTCACTGCCTGCAGGAAATCTGGGGTGACCTGAGAGAAAGCATCTTTTTGGATCATCCAACCTTGAAGTTAGACTATTTAAGAGAGATGTCAATACACCTGCATTCACTTTACTCTTATCACAGTCATATTTTTGACTCTTTGGAAAAAAGAGTTTCAAATAGAGAGTTTAGAAAAGATATGTGCTGTGCAGTATCATTAAGTCTATAAATGCATGGAGTATCCTTTTACATCTGTAGAACATCCCTTTAGGATCACAGTTGCCAAATGACAGTGCTTTGG
The DNA here is from genome assembly GCA_013399855.1 of Oxyruncus cristatus. Classification (NCBI taxonomy): domain Eukaryota; kingdom Metazoa; phylum Chordata; class Aves; order Passeriformes; family Cotingidae; genus Oxyruncus; species Oxyruncus cristatus. Next base: position 970,657 of record VXAY01003232.1, on the reverse strand, counting down.
AGGACCATCCCACGATACTTCTACAGCTCTTAAAGTGCAGTTCCTAAGCCAGATCATCACTTGAATTCCATCAGAATATAGTCTCATTTTAGCTTCAGTTATAAATTTTACTTTGAGACCTGTGATTAGTAAGAACAAGTTTCTTCTAGGCTGCTTAGAGCAAAAGTAATAGATTATCAGCAGGAACATGACAAGAGGGAGTAGCCATTAAAAGCATCATGTGGCATTATCTCAAAGAAATCTTCATTTCCTTTGCAAATATACCTTCCAGCTTTTGTTGTATGACATGAACCAGCATTGACTGCTTCAAAATATTTCAGATGTGTGCTTCCACTACCACTCTACAAGGTCTGTTCCAGGACCTCATTTCCCTGATGTCAGAAACAATTTGTCTGTCAAGACCTGCATAGACTAATTTGGTCCTGACCTACACCTGGAGACTCAGTAGCCTTAGTGCCTTCCTGGCACTTACTTCCCAGAAGTGTTCTACTGTTCATATTCTCATTTCATTGCATTTCTACCATGCCAATAGAAAAACAGTTCTGTCAGGATCCCTGTGTGCTGTTGGCTTCATGCATGTGTATGCGCTGCTTGTATTCTGTTATTCCACACCACCCCTACAAGAGCTTCAGGATCGTATTTACCCCAAAGTGGAAACAGAAACTGTTTTGGGAGCACTTATTGCTTTTGCCTTACTGCCTTGCAAGCCTTGACAAAGCAAGCCCAACAGCCTCTAAGGGCTGGAGTATCACCAGCACAGAATCTGGAGTCCGTGATGACGAGCAGAGCGTTCGCTGCTTTCTCTAAGTCCATCTTATTATGTTTGAAGAAGGAAGCATCCACTGTGCGTATTATTATTGGTAGAAAAACTGTGCTTCTAGATAAACAGGATAGAGGACAGAATACTTGTGCAAGAAGGGTTTTCAATCTTATTGTTAAGCCCCAAGGATGATGGCATTGAAGTTTCTTGTGCCACACTCTTTGAGAACCTGCAAACACAAAAACTTTTTTTTTTGGTTGGTTCGTTTTTGTACCTTGTATTTTATTTAGTCCTTTAGCATCAAAGATTCAGCAAAGGATAAATTGTAATCTGTTGTTCTTATAGGCAGAAAAATGTAGTGCAGAGTTCACTGGGTAAGACTAGCTTATAGGCCATGCTACTATTGAAGCAAGCCAGCTCAATTTTTCAATCCCCACAGTGGCAATAGTGTGACACTCAACTCGACTCTCACTCCCTTCATAAGAATCTTGGCAGGATGCCCATCTGAAGCCAATTTTGAATTTCGTATTAAAGAGATAAATTATAACTGTTCTGAATTAATGTTTTACACCCTCTGTACTTCCCTGCTCATCAGCAAGAGGACAAAAAAACTCCATGTATGGAGAAGATAGGGAAAAGATTGCATCTCCTCTGACTTCGTGGAAATAGGGTAATAAATGACTCAGAAGGCAGAACAAGACTGGTCTAGGGGTGAAGGGGTCTATAATGGGAGGCTGTTCTCCCAATGAAACCTCAGAACAATGTGGAGTACTGCTATAAAAGTGTGGTAGATAGTCTATCTTCACTGCATTTCATACCACTTTTGAAATCCACGAATAAGGGGACCCATTATTTAAAACCAGTGACTCAAACAGAACGTACTAGGCAAAATTGCCTATTGCACTATGGTGTTTCAGCTTCAGTTTCACTTGAGCTTCTGAGAATCCCTCAGTGTTTTTCCTGAACTTAAAAAGTGAACGTCATATGTCTGTATAAACAAATTAGTTTGTAAGTTCTGAAAGTTTATGAAAAGGTCAAGCAGTTAGAGGGAGTAGGATGGTAGAAAAATCTTTGTTGCTATTGCAAGAATCACTTTTATTAAGAAGGGATCATTGCATCAGGAATAGAAGAATGAGAAAGGATGCAGTAAGATAGCTTTAAGCTTGGAGTTAAGTTTGGTGTAGTCACAAGGCTAAGAGAGCATTAAGTTTATCAAGTATCTCAAGGGTGACAGATACTCTGTTGCCTCTGTAGAAATGCTGTTATGCAGCAAAACCCATTTAAGAATTACTGGGACCATATTTACAGTTCCTCAGCTAATGGCAGAACCCATCCATGGTGTGTCTGATTACCTCTTTAGCTGGAAGAGATCTAATTTTTTTTAAATTTTTTTATTTTATGAACTTGGGGCTAGACACTTTTGAAATTAGATTAAGCATCAAATTATACCACATATTTGGCATAATCAAGAACACTTGCAAACGCACTCATGACTGCGCTTCTGGTGAAGACTGACACGTGCCAGAAACATAGAAATAAAAGTTACAAGGCTTGCTACAAGTCCATGGGTGCTTCCAAGTCTCTCCTTCCCTGAGGGGAAGGCTGCCTGTGTACTACTTAAGGAATTCTGAGTAGAAGCACTAGTTACGGATTTGCTGAAGATGTAACAGAATTAGTTATTGTCAGGCATTTAAAGGTTACTACTGTGAACCCCTGGCTCTAGGGTTTGTTTGTCCCAGTATATTCAGAAAGAATGCTTTTTTGATTCCCTCTAATTTATCTGTTACCAAGAGGTACAGAGGAAAAGCTTGCAGCATTGATGCATTTTCCAGTTCTCCCTTTTTTTATTGAATCCAGTAAGGGTAGGGCATATCTATCCTGATTGCATTTCAAATTAACTGGTATTTCACCTGTGTTTCCATTGTCACAGAAAGCCATTTATTGTAACAGCACCAATTGGGCTCCCAGCTGCCATGAGACGATAACATAAGCAGCAGTAAACAGGTTCTCCCATGGCATCCCACTCTTCTAGGTCAGAAGGGTATTTTCAGCCTTGCTCATGTAGAAATATTACTGTGCTTCCCCTTGTGGAAGACAGGGTGTTTCAAAAAGAGTGCATGATTTCAAAAGAAACTTCTTGATTACCTGTGCTCCATATACCCAATGTCTGGAAAACGTCCTTGTGCAATAATTTCATTGTGAGTTGGCTTGTTGATTTCATGTCATCGGATACTGAAAGAACCAGTCAAGCTATTTTTAAAAGGAAATGTTAGCCAATCCTGTCAACAACACCTGCAAAAACTGGGAGAGAAGTTCAAGGTTCTCAAAACTTAAGCTGAAGGTTAGATTTAGTAAAAAAAAATTCACTTTGAAAAAAGACTACCTGTTCTTCTTTCTCTCTTTCTCCACACTCATGTCTTTACCACCCACTTCCCATTTATTTTAAACAGATGCATTAGGTTAGATTCTAGAGGCAGAATTCCTGGTTTAGTGAGACTGTCTCTTTCTGCAGATATTGAAGTATTGGAAAGTTCTGTAAAAACTGGAAATACTTCAAAGTGTGTTTTGCACCAGCTTCAGGGAAATGAAACCACTGTTCCCATCCACAGTTTGTTTTCAGGTCCACTGAGTAACTTTAATCTCATCCCAATAAAGTTGGTACAAAGAATAAGAGTGGAAGAGGAAGAAAACCAGATACAAATGGAAGTTTTTCTTACTGTTGTTGAGGACTTTATTTACAATGGGTGTTTCCAGCAGCGGAAACATACCAAGTTTGTATTTAGGCTGGTGATTTCGGTGCTCTCTATTTGTCACTTATAAGCAACTAAGACATGAGCTATTCTGGCAGCTCAACACTTGTAGTCTCAGGCACTCACATCTAACAGACTCAGCTTTGTGTAGCCCAAACTGTGCTTTGCCTAGCTGGCAGCATGCTGGAGGGAACAGCTGCTTAATGGCAGACCTTAACCAGCCGTGCTCCCTGCTCCTGACACAACAGCTGATGAAAATATCAGACCTCAGATATGTTCTGCTCTGCTGAAGCTGCAGCATAAGTAACAAGTCTGTGTTGGGCCACATGGGGAGATAAATGCTTTAAGAGTAAGCTAATGGACAGCAGATAATTGCATAGTGCACTAAGTACACATAAAGGTAGGGCTGTACTACATGTTCACAGACAGCTGGTCAAGCTCCCACTTCTGAAGTCAGACACAGAAGCCTTTTCTGGTGGTTATGTGTATTTTTTGTAATCACAGTTGCTTTGACATGTACTTTTTAGATTGTTCGGGTGGTTTTTTTACATAGTGCAGTGCTGAGGAGGATGAAAGACCAACCTGCAATTGTTTGCCTTTTTTCTTCCTAAGCCCAGTCATTGGACAAGTCAAGAATTCTTTGCATTTGCTCCGCAGGCTCTCTACTTCTCCAGTCTGCAGTGACAGAGAGAACATTTACCCAAGCTGAACGAACAAAACCTGCTGACACTTGCTTTGGTTTGCTGTAGTCTTTCATCATGTACAAGAAATGTTCATTAAATGGCAGAGACTTGGTCCCTTTACATATTTTGCCTAGCAGACATGCATGATGACACTTCAAGGGAGCTTTGAATGACTAGGGGAGCTCCATTGACAAGAGAGGGGTCGCAGTTTGTGAGCTACAGTTACTTTGGTCTGCTGCTGGCTACTGATGAATTTAAATTATACTCGGGGAGGGAAGGAGCAAGGACCAGATAGCAAAAGGTAGTCTCCCCTAATTCTCACATATTCGACTTCTGAGTAACAAATTTGTGCTTTAGTCATGTCTGAAAGCAATTTGAGGAAAGAATTCTATTTCTACATAATCTTCCCTGATAGCCCATTATCTGAAGCCATTTTGGTCCCATCCTGCCCAATGTCAGTGAACTTTACCATCTTCTGCAATGAAGGCAGCCTTAACATCTACCACCGAACTATGTGTCTCAAGGATTTATTTTCCAAAAGGATCAGCTGCTGATTTAACAAGAGGTTCCCTCGTAGGACATCCATCTTGGAGGCTTCTTCTTCTTTGTTACGGCGAACCCCAAAATACGTGTTTGCATGCCCATACTCCTGTGAAGTAACCTGTCTCTCCCAGCTGACTACCGGTGCTGGCTGTAGCAAAATCAGTAATTCTAGCAATAGCAGCAGTAGGATAATCTCTAGAGCAGCCATGAAGTGGTAGGATAGTACATGTGATGATACTATAAGGTTTTGCTGCAGTATTGATGGCCTTGAATTTGATTGTTGGCTTTCACAGAGTTTGCTGGGTTTAATTATTACATCCCTTAAAATCCACATGAAATTTATAGGAAATGTCAACTATTTGTCTTCCAGGTAGGACATGGGCTCTTAATCACTAACAAAGAGTGGAAAGTGTATAGAGATAAGAGAACTGAAGTAATAAAAGTAAATTTACAGATCTGGCCTCTAGGGTCCTTTCCACAAGAGCCAAAATTGGAAAATAAATGACCTCACAATTCCTGAGAGAAAGAATTCTTAGCAGGGTACTGCAACTTCAGTCTATGGAAAGAGAAATACTTTCCCTTTTGCTTTGAGCAAATACACGTAGTGTTCCTGTCTCCTGGTTCCTTAAGGTCCTGTACCTATATGGTCTCTGCTGTGTAGTGCTTGACCTTCACTTCTCTAACCTTGATGCCCAGAAGCACACTTGGCACAACTGAAATACAGGCAAGATATCTGTGCAGTTAAAGTAGTTCAACAAGTTTTACTGAGCCTGTGCAACACATACTTTGCAGGTGCTTGGCCAAGTGTTGGTCTGGTTTAAAGAGATTTTTGATAGCCTCTGCCAAATATCAGAAATTCTCACCAAATGCTGCATGCATTAAGATTTTTTTGAACTTCAAAAATTTAAGGAGAATGGTTAAAAAAATCTGCAAAGCCAGGGACAAACCTCATTAATTTCCTGTATTCCTCCAGCTGGCAAAAGTAGTTTTGCAGATATGTTAAAGTATTTGCTTGGATTTTTTTTTTTTTCTATTTATGTACTTACCTATTTTTTAACGGGGAAAAATGTATTCACACTACATACAGGATCTTGTAATTATGAGTGTCAGGTGACCTTATGTGAAAAAATACCCCTTAAGAAAACTACTTATAATATGCAAAAACATGAGAAAGCAGAAGCTTCATATGCAATACCTGAACTTGGAAGTACAAAAGAAACAAACAAAACATCTGAAAAATGCTGAACAGGAAGGGTGAAAATTGGAAGATAAATGGAGCTAAATAATTTCTTGCTATGAGGTAAAAACATAGGTGAGTTATTGTGAAGGCCAAGATCTTTGGTCAAAGTGAGAACTGGTATTGAGTGATGAAACAAAAGATCTTCCAGGAAAGAAAAGGAAAGCATGGAAAGTTGAGTCAGGCTGATGCTAGCAGTGTAGTCTTCCCTGGCAGAAGAGTCTGCTTTAATGTGCAAGGGAGGCAGATGAGGATATTTAGATACCAGTTCTGGTGACATGTTAAGGTTCAGGGTGAGGGTGGCCTCTGAGCGTGGTTGTCTAGGAAAGGTGTGGGGTCTCCTCGACAACATATCCCAGGTGTTCAGCCTGGGCCAGCGCTCTAAGCTGGCTCCTAAGGGCCCCTTCCAACCTGAACCTGTCCTTGCGCTTTGGAGCCTAGTGAGGTGTGATCATGGAGAAAGTGGCAGTCTCTATTTCAGGATGAGAGAGCCATGAGCAGTATTTCAGCAAAGACTGAGTTAATGCTAATAAAAAGGCAGTATGCCAGAGTTGTGAGAGACTGACAGCTGTGGGACCTGTGTAGATTAGATTTGCTGTGTGCATACCAACAAGTCTTACAGCAATCCTTGCAGAGATTTAATTTATAAACATGAGAAAACGTGATTTTATGAAATGTGCTACTGATAGTAAATCAGCTTACTTTTTACATCGGGGGTATAATGTGAGGAAGAGAACAAAGCCTGTTTCTGTGGGAAATTAAAAACGAAAGAAGGAGCATTGCTGTAGATACTGTATCACTTGTGATTAAGGCAAATATTCTTTGTGGGTAGATACATGTGATATGCATTTGTGTCCTCCCCAGTGTTTTTTAGCACTTAAAGTAATCAAAATGGAATTTGGTGAGGAAATGATAGCTATTCCACTGGGAATTTTTCAGAGGCAGGGAACCGACCTCCTCCTAGTTTTATGCATCTCAATTTATGTCTCGATTTTATTTGTCTATACTCATAGACTTAGAGACAGAAATAGCTTTTGAGAGGGAATGAGTCTTTGGCCTCTGCATGAAGAAGATCTGAAGATAACCTCAGCCTGGAGTTTGCCATGCTTATGTAACATAATCACAAATGCTTCTCACCTTTGTAGATGAGCTCCAGGGAAACCTGAATGAAAAGCTTGCACACTGCTTTGGGAGCAAAGCACTCCCTTGCATGTTTCGCCGTAAGTACATTTTGGGCAATTGATTATCACCAATCAGAGGGTACCAGAAAAGTCGTAATGCAGACGATTATCTCGTACATGTTGATTTTGCTTGTGTTGTGTTCCCCTAGAAGCTTTGCTTGGCTAAAAAAGGCCAGGAAAAGTTAATGCTTATGCTCTCACCTCAGGGGTCATGTTTCTCCACAGACATCGCTGGAAATGGCAGTGGTTTAAGTTGTCTTCATACAGGTGTTGGGCATCCCTGTTCCATAGACAGTACACAGGGGATGTGTCCTGAAGGGCTTCCCACCATCATGGCTAATAGCTCTCTTGGCTTCAGGGTCGGTGTTCTCCACATCCCACAGGGAGGCAACCATCTGCAGCAACTGATTCACCTCTCCACCATTTCTCCCTATCATAAATATTCTGAAGCTTTGTCAAATGTAGCTTGAAAGGAGGCATGTTTTGGCTTCACTGATTCTGGTTTCTTTACTGTAGTTCTGCACCAGATTCTTCTGCAGTCTCCTGTGGCTTTTGTATTATTCCCTGCCTCCTTGTGCCATTTGTTGTCCTTGAATCTACACAAAGGCAGTGGATGCCCTAGGGGCAGTGTGCCATAGCTGCTCCTCCAGCTCCCAGACATGTCCTCCTCTGCCTTAGTTCTTGCCATGGGAAGGATTTCCCATTTTCACTGATGGGACTGTTGCCACTTCTGCCCTAGTTATTCCTACACCTCTTGGCTGTGCCTGTTTGAAAGTGCTGTTCCTCAGTTCATCCCAGGTCAACTGAAAGCTGCAAGTGCTCTAGAATTACGTTATTTTGGGTTTAGAGAATTTATTTAAACTTCTCCCAAGACACACTTTGATACAGCCTGGACATTGGATAGTGAGTGGATAGTGTCAACAAGTAAAACTAAGATCCTGATCATGGTCACAGGGTAACTAACAGGCATTTCTATTAGAGTAAGAACCTTGCAAAAATGTTCATTCTTGCTTTTCATTGCTGCTGAGGAGTGTGAATGGGGAAAAAATTGCTACCGATTGCGTTCTAGTTTTCATGGCTTATTTTTTGTCTTTATTTTGGGGAGTTTTTTTGTTGTTTTGTATGTGGACTTTCTTCTAGGCTATATTCTCATTACTTAAGCGGGCAGAATAAATTGGATTGAAATTTTTGTAGACTAACTTTTTTAAAGATAAAATGTGACAGTTGCCCTGCATTTTGAATTACAAAGAAGCAAGTACTAGAAGAACTTCAGCTCTCATTTTTTGGGCAGTCCTAATGCTCAAGGACAGCCTCTCCATAGATAGGCCACATACCCTAGGGATGTCTAGCTGTTCCTCTCTCAGGACAGGCATCTTGTCTTCCTTCAAATGGGGGTTCGGAGCTCTGGTCTCTTGCTGGGGACTGGGATTATTTCTGTGGGTTGAACCAGTGTCAGCATTTGCAGTGATGTGGGCAGGGGTGACTGGCTGTTATCTCACAGCCAGCTTTAGTAATGGAGCAGGGGGAAGTAAAGTTATTTAATAGTGGGCTAATAGCAATTGACCTCAGATGGCATTTCAGTCATCTGACGCATGAGCTACAACAGATGCTGACCCAAAATTAGATATACTGAATTAGGGTGAAAGCCTTGCAGAACAAAACAAACCAAACCCTGAAACAAAAGACCTAAAACAATGAACACTCCTCAGTCATGATTTTCAAGATACAAGGTCTGAGTCCCTCTACCCCTACAGGGCTCTCTCTTCATGTAATACGTTTGGGCAATTCTGCTTGAGCCAGAGTAAATGTGTGCATGTGATTTTTGCCCAGTTTTTTCCCACTTCTATGCCTGTGTCTTTGGAAGTCTTACAGAAACCTGTGTCAGAGCACTAGCTGTTTATGTCAAATTGCCTGTCAGGGGTTTCTGCCATTATGCTTTTACCAGAAGCAGAGATGCAGATGTGATAATGCTCAGGTTGTCACCTACACAGTGGTCTGATTATGCCACGCTTACAGAGAATCAGATCTGTCAGGTGTCCTTCTGGCAGTGGTGACAGCAGGAAGCAGAACAACCAGAGCCAGCTGGTACATTTGATGCTGAAGATTTTAGTGAAAGGACTTAGTAAATGAAAACTGAGCCAACAATCATCAGGAGAGATTATTTGACACAGGAGAAAGAGTATCCTCTACATCAGCTTGCTCTTTACCTGAATACGTTGGCACTCTTCCGTTTTCTTGGGAGAGAGCAGGTAGGAAGATGTAGGGGGAAGGGTAACCATTAAAAATGTTTGCTGAACTGAACATATATTTGGCCAAGATACTGCCAAATTGAGCAGATTTTTGGTATCACCCTTGGGTAGATAAAAAGCCTGAACAAACTTGAAAACATCTCAGCCAAGATCCCAGCTTCAAACTGCACAGTCAATAGTTAACTTCAAATGAAGTAGAAAATGCGCCCTTCTAGTTAGATATAGACTATTGAAATTCTGTGCAGTATGTAAAACAGTTTTAAAATCAGAAGAAAACCTATACAATAGGTATTGTTTTCTCAGTGTATTTTTTAATGTTTTTATATGTCTGACCCAATACAAAGTAGAACATCAGTCATCCAGTAGTCTCTGGGAGGAGAGGATCATATGAGTAATGGTCAAACTCTACAGAGCCAGTTCAAGAGATGGACTTTGAACTTTTGGCAACACAGGTGTGTAGTCATAGACTGAAACCAAACCTTTTCTACCAACGTTAGTGAATAGTGCTAAAAACTCATGCGAAATACGACAAGTTAAATCTTTGGCATTTTTCTCACAACTGTTGCTTTTTAAATCACTGCTTTGCATGAAAAAGTTTGTTGGATTCATCCATTGTGCATGTCCTAGAAATTTGATAGAGGTCTCATATGTTCCTTGTAAGAGGATAAAGCCAGCTGCGGTACCCAGTTGTTAAGATGTGGTTACTGCCTTGAAATGTCATTAAGTATATTATTTGGTATTCCTCTGACTTGAATTTTTGGATAGGAATTTAAAAATGCTAGTCCTCTCTGATTTTAGTGAACATTAAAGACAGCTCACAATTATTCATTGAAAAAAGGCTCAAAGGGTTGTTACCACGTCCTCTAGTAAAGATTTCATCTTTCTAGTGATAACATAATGTGTTTTAGAAGACATTGCATAGAAGTAGCTGTAGATCTTAGTGCCTGCCTTTTTGATAAGTATTTTAGGAATATGACTCAATTCAACTAACCTATCCATGTGCCTACCAGACTGTGCTCTGCCTGAAAGTGTTCTATGGGTTTTTTCTCTTATTTCTAAAAGAAGGGTCACCAATATCTCTGCCTTTGTTTTAATCACATTTGAAGAATTGCACTTTACTGGGACACTTTCACCTACTACAGTATTAGGTGTAGTGGTTCGTTAAGAACTCAGAAGAAGGTGATGTCAACAGTTGTCTGTCTTCCAGCATCTGGATTTCCTAGTTATCCCATCAATTTTGGTGTGAATAAGCCATCTGAAAATAGGATGACATCTGAAATATGTATGATCAAGCTACATGGTGGTATTAAGTATTGTCATTAGTATTATTACTACTAAGTTCTGTGTGATTTCATTGACAACCTACACAAATCTTTGTAGACTATGCTCTCTTGTGAATACAGATGCTACTGATGAACCTTTGTTATTGATTTTTTTGTTTACACAAAAAGCATACAAAAAATAGATTAAAATGTGGAGACCTTGCCCTGGTTTATATTGTCTTCCTTTATGACAAATTTAATTGGAAATCTAACAGGAAATTAGACTGGAAGATTACCAATGTCATGAGTGGCATGCCATGAAAGATCAAGTGCCTGCATATTGCACCCCTAAGCAGCTTTATCAATTATCTGGGATTTCTTGTGGGTTTAAGGATATTAAACATGACATCAGCAGCTTCAGCAGCAAAAATATTCAAAGGTACATGGGGTAGAAAAGCTACACAAGTTTTCTTATGGTGTTTGAAAGTTGCGGATGAAGAGCCTTTTACATTGTCATCTAAAAGTGAAAAAGGAAAAGGCTACAGAAGCTAAACTATCTGTATGCAGCCCTATTGACTGTTAATTTCCTAAGGATCTTTCCACAGAAGCACTTAGGAGGATTGCTTTGTCAGCGCAGAGTATTTCATCATGTCAGCCAGGCATTCCACAGGAGTATAAATTAATGGCAACATTCCTCTTACAGAAGTCCCTTTTGTGTTTTGCCAGTTTACCTTACCTGGTACACAGGGTGTCTCCAGGGAAGATTACTCAGGAATTTACCTACTTGGCTGTCATTTTTTCATACAAAAGAGATCAGTAAAACCAGGGAGGGAAAGAAAAAGGAGTGCTCAAGTCTTTTTGTCTGTCCTGCTTAGGTGGAAAAACTTAGTTGTCCCAGGGCCAAAGTTACATGGAACTGTTTTCACTGGCATGAAGTCTGTGCTAGGCAAAGATCTGTCTCTCTGCACAGGCATCATAGTGCCATGCCTCTTGACCAGAATGTTATTTCTTAAAGCGATGTTTATCCCATGGCCTTGTCAGGAGTGGATTACCATCGTCCACAGACTCTGGTATTCTGTAGTTGTACAAAGCAGGAAGGAGGCACTTGTGCTTGTGAAACTGTGCTGGAAATAATTCAGCAGTTTACACGTGATGAGAAACTTTTAAATTAGACTGCCTGAAATTGGTTAGCTGTTTCTCTTTAAGTTGAAGCTGCCAGAAAGGTTTCACTTTTGACAAAAGTAAAGAGAAGGGAAGAGCCATGATGAAGGAACCTTTTATTTGGCATAGTCTAAGGCTATTTGCCTATTACTGGCAACAACAACTGGGAGATTCAGCATCTCTTGGAAGTTTAAATTAAAAAATTGTAACACTCTGTACACCTTGATACCAATTATGACACCATCCAGCTAAATGTGACTATTCACTTCAGAGACCACAGTCTTCCACAAATTGTTTGAATGCAGTTTTGTGAACCCACTAGTGGTTTTGGCATCTGAAGATTAAATATAATTTGAATTCATATCAATGCAGTAGATGGTATTACCTATGTCCCAGGAGAGATTACATATAGCAGCAGCAGATATTCCATATCTAACACGTGGTGTTTTCAGGAAGGAACAAACTGAAGCAAGACAGATGAAAACATTTGGAGCCTCAGGCATTCAGGTCAGAGCATATTACAGGAGGGAGATTTGGCAGACATCAAGGATGGAGAAGTTGGTATTTTCTACATCTTTTTTGCTGTGTTGACAGTGCAGGTTTAGTTTCAAATATTAATCATGTCTCACAGGAAGAGTGGGAAAGAACAGTAGGAAAAATGCTCATTTCTGCTTCAGGGATGCAGTTTCTTTTGAAGTCAGTGGAAGTTGCTTGCTTGTATGGTCTTTGGAAGGGAAAAAAAAAAAGTCAAAAGACTGCAACAAAAAGGCTATGCTTACGTTTGAAATGGAAGGACTTCACCACATTTATGTGATGATACTCTACCTGGTTTGTTCATTCAGAAAAAGTGGTAATAGGATGGCTCTGTAAGTGGATAGACTGAGGTGGGTTGGTGAGGTGTTCCTGGTTGGCCTCATTGCCATGACCCTGTCAGCATACATCAGCTGTAACCCACAGGAGCTAAATACTTGTTAAAACAAGTCGTATTTCATCCTTCATGCTTTTTGAATCTAATCTTGTTTTAACAGTTTTCTGGGTGTACCAGATGATTGATGCTGTCACACTGCAGATAAAATCCATCATTCTGTCATTTTTATTCAATATTTGAGAAGTATTTTGGTTCAAGATGGAATCTGAAGGAATGTTACACATTTTTAATAGGGTTCACCTCAGTTATAAAAATAATCCATCTAATTCTCAATGATTCATTGGCAGACATTTCCTAAATACGGACCTAGAATTAATTAGTATGTTAGTTGTACCTGAATATGTCTTAAAAGATATGTGCTGTCTTTCTTTCTAGATATGCTACAAGGAGAGGTAAATCAACATAGGATCAGAACCTTGTAAAATAGATGAAAGGAGATCAGTTATGTTTAATCATGGGCATATTGTCCTCATTTCATAATAAAAACCATAGACTAATATCAGCTATTAATAACAATTACATGTTATGTTCACAACATGTGATGTTGTGAAAAGCTTGTTACACTGAAAAAAACTTTTGAGCTTCTGCACTTTGAGCAGTTAATAATGTCAGAGTTTTTACCTGTAAAGATGACCTGAAAGGACTGTGCTTTGTTCAAATCAGGGCTGAGGCCTCAAAGCGGTATTTCTGTGATCTTATATCATCCACGATTATTAGCAAGTCATAAAATTATTCTAAAAAGGGAAGAGACTGACTTCTGGTATAGCAGGAGTTCCATAATATACTTTGGAGACAGATACTTGCCTTATCTTCAACTCCACTTGACTTGAATTTAGTCTATATTAAATTATTTTGCCTGTGTAACAGGTCACAAGCTACTCTTGCTGAATCCAGAGAAATGAAGTCCAGCTTGGGGTGAAAACAATGACAGCTGTACTTGCTTGTTCCTTCAGAAACCAGATGCAGAAAACTGTGCTTGGTATACTTCCACATGTGCTACATTATTTTCTCTTTCTGTGTTTCCACAGGCCTTGAATAGGGGCATCGCTGCTGTCAAGGAAGATGCTGTGGAAATGTTGGCCAGCTATGGGCTGGCATACTCCTTGATGAAGTTCTTCACGGGTCCGATGAGTGACTTCAAAAATGTAGGTCTGGTGTTTGTGAACAGCAAGCGAGACAGGACCAAAGCGGTTTTGTGCATGGTTGTGGCTGGCGCTGTAGCTGCTATATTTCATACCTTAATAGGTAAGGTCACTTCACATCTAGTTGTGTCATTTCATTTGCTTCCCTTGCCTGTTCTTCAAACTGATTAATCCGTAGGCTTAATATTTCATTTGTAAGTGCAACAGGAGATGCAAAAGAGATGAAATCTCTTGGGCTGGTATCATGCCCATCCACACAATTTACCTTTTGAACAAATCATTAAGGATCAGATTCCACCTACAGGGCTCTCCTGCCTGGCAGCTAAACATGCTGCCGATCTCTTTCAGTCAGGTGTGTGAGCAAATCTTTGGCAAGGTTGACAGGTTGCCTGAAGCTGATAGCTGAGTATCAAAGTTAGATAATGATGATCAACTACCAGTATTTGCTGGAATGGGTCTGGCAGGGTTTTAAGGTGTGCTTGGTAGGGCTGTGTGTCAGTTCTTGGTAGCATTGTCAGTGAACTCCCTCTGTATCTATTCCTTTGCTACTTACCTCACAGTACAAAACTCAAAGCAAGTAGGTGCCAGCATGCTCATTAAAATATCGGGTATTACTCTTTACTACTGCTAGTCACCGTCCACTTCTGTTGAATAATTAATCTTTAAGGGAGGAAGTAGTTACTAAGAGCACTTTATACCAAACTGAGGCCAGCTCCCTGAGTGTACCCTGACACCGAAACAAAGAAAATACACAAGCAGACATGAACTGAATATAAAAAGTAAGGCAGCCACAGGATTTGCCAGTTTCCGAGAGCCTGGAGAAATGGGATATCAACTCAAGCATCAGCCACAGCAATAAAAAGCCATGTGACTTGAAAGACTTTTAACTTCATCCTCTCCAAGAACTGCACCTTCTGGCTCAGTCTACAGAGCCGAAATCTCTGGACCTCAGCAACAAGGAGCAGGAGATGCTGGAGGAAGAAGCAGAAAGGGCATTGCATTGAGCAGGTAAAATCCCAAAAACTGAGAGTTCTAAGGGGTGGGAGGGAGGAAGTGATGTGACAGCCTATGGAGCCTCATGATGGTTGACAGGCGGTAGTGTTGAATTGGATGACCAGCAACAGGGGGTCATTCAGTCACAGAAAAATGGGAGATGCAAGTGGAATGTCAATGTCCTGAATTGCTGTGAAATCACAGAATGGCCTGGAGGTGAGGCAGCATTCATTATCAATCTGTTAGTACGTCAAGAGCAACATGTGCTGTTGTTCAGCCTATAGTGTAAAAGAGACTAGGCTAGAGTAGACTAGAATAGAATAGAATAGGACTATTTCAGTTCTTGCATGAGTAGGTACAAGATCCATCTGGTAAATTCAAATGCCCCCTGCTCTTATCCTTTAACAGGCTGCCAGGTATAGTCACCAACATTATGTGACTCCCAAGCACTATGGTTTGTTGACTATCACATCCTTATTCCACCACTGATACAAGAGCCCTGTGCTATTTACCTTTGATCCATGTTATGGTCACAATAAATTCTTACAGTAATGGCTCACTAGGCATAGCAACTCTGTACCAGGGATAAGCTGTTGCTAATTTTATAAGCTGAATCCATGCATTCAAGTTAATTTAATTCACTGATAACAACTGGTCACTTCCTCAATACTTTTATATTTGAGGCTGCTTTATTGAGTCAGTATTATAAACTTTGGGCCATTTGTACATTTGGCTCTCATGTTTCTTTGCGTGGAATGTTTCTTCACTCCCCAGAGCTGCTCTTCTAGTTGCTCACTGGCTTTCCTGCCAGTGCTGGTCAAAATTTTTGGCTTTGCCAGCTGGATAAAAAATTATTTTCTAGTCATCCAGTATTTTATTTTGAGCTAGGATAGATTTTAACAAAATTTAAAGTATAACTGTCAAATTTCCAGGTGAAAGACATAACTGGATTTTCCATGTGGGACTTCTTATTGAGAGGAGGTGTTTGGAACAACGGCTGGAAAACCTGCCAGATAAGTTTCTTGCCTTTGCCTGGAAGTTCAGAACTTCTGAAATGCCCTCTGCAGATACTGGGGGAAATAAAAGGAGGCTGTGCTCGCCATGCTTTAGAGTCCTGAATTAAAGGGTTATACACAATCTTTCAGCTGCTTATGGTGACAGACTGCAAAATATTTTTTAGTATTTTAACTTGCCTATGCCTGAAAATATGCAAAGGCCACAGCAGAGACTGGCAGAGCGCCCGAGAGAATGGAGTTAGTCAGATTCTAGCACCAATTGCCTGGGTGATGTTGCCAAGTTTTATGTTCCAAGTTTCCTTTGAACCTGTTTCAAATCCTGATTATTCTGCTCTGACCCACAGATGCACAGCCTGCCTAGCAGGAGGAAGAGAAGGAGTCCAGTGACAGGCAGCCTCCTAGGACCTGCAACTACTCCCCAGCAGCTGCAAGCCTATCACAGGCAATCTACAGGAGACACAAATACAGGATACTGATGCTCAGTGGATGAAAAAGAGAAACAAACAACACTCAGGGGACTGAATTTCTTCCACATGCCATGAATATAGGGCTAAGGAAGATGACATGACTATCTGCCATGGACTGTCAAAGCCCAGGAAGAAACAGGAAACAAAAATCTGATGAAATAGAGAGTACCGAAAGTCAGAAGGAAGAAAACAAGTGGTGGTAGAAACACACTGACCACAATGAATCACCACATTTCCAACTGTGATAGAGACTATTTGCAGTCTACACACAGCTCCTCACAAACAGCAACCTCTACTCATTTAAAATATCAAAACAGACTGTCTCACCCACCTGACTCATGCTTCATTGCTTCAGCACCAGCTCCCCACTGCTGCTTCCCCACTGGGCCTCACACAGTCTTCTGTGGGAGTCACTGGCTGAGCTAAACCACTCGAACTCACAGTTGCAAGCTCTGGGTCCCCACCATATTCCTATGAACATCTTCAAAGTCCTCACCAACAGTTCCTATCACTTCCCTGTACAGGTATCAGTAAGAACCAAGAACCAAGGTGACTGAAGGGATTCGAAACCATAGTCTCGTCCCACTCATAATGCTGCTGCAAACCTTGGTCAGCACAGTATTCCTGGGATTTGCTGTTTCAGGTGTGATCTGGAAATAGAAGATAGTATGCTGCCTTCCTTCCATTGGGCTATTTTGGGGGTAGATACTGCTGCCAGTTAGGATTTCCTGGTGGGAAGTTCACTGTGTAGCCAGGGTCTAAAGTGTCTCATTATTTCAGAGATTGGCATTTTGGTGGCTGTAAGAGAAGGGATTCAAGATGCTAAGCCTGTCTTTGCATATTTTTGATATCTTACTAAATGGCCAGCTTGACAGAGGAGAAAAGTAATTTATATAACATTATGCTAACATAATGCACTTCTTAGTGTTGCTGGCAAGCCCTCCATACTAAGTGAGTCCTTGTAACACCAGTGTCATGAAGGACATGCACGTTTTCCTTGGCAATAAAACAACATTGTTCAACTTTTCACTGGTTTACTGAGAAATAGTATACTGGGAAACTTTATTTCCTCTTGAATAATTCTCTGAGGTTCTGGAAATGACAAGGCAGAAGTTATTTAGAGCAAACGTCCTCTTTGCTTAAGCAGACATCCTTAACTGGTGCCTGCTACACCTGATTGAAAACTACATGAGAGATCATGGTCATCACTAGAAGAAAACGGTCAAAACTTCAGTAACCAGTAAACTTTAGTATAAGTTAGCTTTAGTAATCTATAGCAGATTGGATGGACAAGACATGTGAGTTGTTTGTTTTGTGCCCATTTATTACTAACAGGCTAGTGGGCATGGGCCACTCCAGCATAGATTGCACAGGGGAAAATTTAGCAGTTTCTAGTAATCCCACTGATCCTTTTGAACTTCCCACATGCATAGTCACATGTACGTGAAAGATCTGCATAATAAGTGAGACATAGGTGTAATCCCACCAATTCCTATGTAATACTACTGGAATTTTCTAGAGACTAGGAGTTACAGAGTGAGTTATGACAAGCTGAGCTATGTCAGTCAGTCTTGTTCCAGTGTGGCCACTGTACTGGCTCATACTAAACATTTTGGCCTGGAAAAAAATTACAGCACAGGAACACAAATCAGAATATAACCCAGGCTTGCCTTTTTTTTTTTTTCCCCCCCTTTCTAAATGAAATTAAAATGTTATTCATTAAAAATTTGTCCTACTTCAGCATCTTCACATGTTAAAGCAGTAACACTTTTGGGTAACAATGACTGTGTTTTATTTAAAACAACCAGATTTTGAGACATATAAGATGTTGGCTTATCTGAAGATATTTCAGATACCAACTGTCATTGATAATGGTAAAATCAACTAATACAGTTTTGGAACTAGAGCTGATCGTGAAAAAAGGTGATTGCAGTCATCAGTCTTCATTGAGATGCTCCAAGCTGTTTTGTTTTTTTCTTCTAATTCATGTAAAAATAAGCAAAAAAACCCTAACCACAAAGCCTTAAACACTCCAATCATCTGGGCTTTCACAAGGGGGACATACAAGCTTTTTCTTCTGTTTTAAATCAGGCTAATTGAAGACGTAAAGAAATCTATGTACTGTATGCCATCTCCAAATGAAGATGGCATATTGCTATTCAGTTTTATTTTTTCATGTTGGTATTTTTCTATCTGCTCAAATCGCTTAGCTGAACAAACTAGCTCAGGTTAGACCATGGTGCTAATTCTACTGAGGTCATGGGTTCGATCCCCATATGGGCCATTCTCTTAAGAGTTGGACTCGATGGTGCCTGTGGGTCCCTTCCAACTCAGATTATGCTGTGATTGTGATTGAGAAACTCCTGATCAGCACCAGTTTTGGCCATGTAAGCCATCTTTCTGACAAGCAGCAGAATAGATTTTTTACTTCTAAAGTCTCCAACTTCATTTTTAAAACTGGCAGCAACTATGAAAATGGAATCTGTCTAGAACACACTTTAACCCAAAAACATTATTATTATTATTATTATTATTATTTTATTTTATTTTTTTATTATTTACCAATACTGGTAAAGCCAGTATTGACATGTAGCTCCATGCCTGGAAATAAATGGTATTAATTCCTATGAGGGTTTCTTTTTTTTTTCCTTATGATTGAAGTATACATGTTCAGTAGTAGTCAGCTCCAAAATAACTATAGTACAGCTATTTGTCTGAGACTGCTGGCATCATTAAGAGTGTGTTCAGTTGTTTTAAGAATATCTGAAGTTTATGTAGTAGTAATTGGCTTGTTAGAGAAATTGGTGTAGGGAAGAGGAGATCCAATTAGGTATACAGTTTTCAATGTAATTTCTTAAGCTTCTGGGTCTTAAAACTCAACTGGAAAAATCAAAAGCAAGAATTCCAGCTTGACTTCTGTAGCAAAATTGATCCATAGACATAACAAAATAAATTAGGTATTAGAGGAGAGCAAACAGGCAGCTTGTCTTGGAGCTGGACTTCTCTGTTTTGGTTGAAATTATGCAAGAAATGGGAAGCACCATCTGCTTTAGATTCATGTAATACTCTTTGGCTCTGTGGTCTGTGTTATTAATTTTGTACTGTTCTTCATAATAAGTTTGTAAGGTTGGCCAAGGTTGAGTTCTAATTGCATCAGCAATTGCTTGATTCACTGCTCAGTGACACATTCCTGTATATTTGTTAGTAAAACTCAGCTTGCGGAGTCCTTCTTTCTGAGGATGGAAACATTCATGGACACCAGCAAAAGTAATTGTTTGCTTTCACTGACATGTGAAATAGTTGGCCATTTTGAAAATAATGTTTGAACCTTAACCATTATGATTTTGAAACCAAATTCACATTAAAAGTGCAGTTAGAATTCTTTTTGATGGGGGGAGAAAAAAAAATCCTAAAGCTTACAGAGCTTAGTGCTGATATCCCTAGAAATCTTAAAAATGTGGTGCTGTGGGCTGTAATAGTATAAGTCCCATTGAGAGCGCCTTGTCAATAAACTACAACCCTAAGGTGAACTGTTTGCTCCTAGAAGTGAGAGTAGTTTTCTGTGATAGTAAACTTTAAAAACAAAACCAAACCAAACCAAACCAAAACAAAACAAAAAAAAAAAACAAAACAAAAAACAAAACAAAACAAAACAAAACAAAACAAAACAAAAAAAAACCCAAAAAATTTAAACATTGCATTGGCTTTTAGAGCCAGAAAAGTCATTACTTATTACTCACTTTTTAAACACTTTGAAAGTCTCATGTAAAACAGGCAAAGTGCCTGGAGAGGATGGAGGATGACTTCTTCAGTGTGTTGTGCTTCTAGAATGGCACTGCTGGAGGAGGCTTCTCCACAGGAGCAGATTCCCTGGCACCTGGACTCTGATTCTGTCAGTCCCTATATGGAGGAGAAGGTGGTGTGTTTCCCACAGCAGTTTTTAAGTTTTTGGGCAGAAGTGTAAAGCAACTTAAATGGAACCTAAGAGAAAGCTCAATGAATCTGACCCTCACATGTGGCTTGTCTCACACACCTTCCACATTTCTCTCCTTCATTGAAATAAGTCAATTCAGAAATGTCCATGTACTGCCCTGCCATAAAAACAGCTTTCAACAAGGACTTACTACACAAAAATCTATTCATAGCAGAGAGTTTTCCAAACACTGAGCAAAATTTGTGGATGGATACTTGTGCAAAAATAAAAGAGGCTGTGCTTGATGTTTAACTGAAGTGCAACAAGCACCTGAACACTTTAAGGAGCTAAACTGGCCTCCTTGAACTGAGGAAAGGTTGGAGTTTTGGTTTAAAGTTCTCTCAACCTCCTTCAAAAGGAAACAAGGCTGGGAGTGCCCCAGGAAGATGGCTAAGTGGGATTTACTGGGTGAACTCAGAGACTGTAACAGTCATAGTTCAGACGGAAGACATACAGGTAGGGACCAGCACAGGAGAAGGGGGAGTTTTTAACATTTTTAGCATCTTTTGAGCAGTCCTGGTTGTCTGAAATGAGACTTGTGCCCGTTCCCAGTGCTGTCGTACCACCTCCTTCTATTCTACTATCTTGTTTACACTGTCTTGTTTGGACTCAAATACTCCTTTCAGTTCTGTTAATCATTTCACTGCTGTATCCCTAAGCCATTGCAAAACAATGATGACTTAAACTCCTCCTTAATTGCTTCCAAATACTCTTTATGAGTTATGAGAGCCAGTTTTAGGCTAAGAGGATTGAATTGGATGACTAGTGCTAGGACTTGTCGATCTAATTATGAGACCTGCATGCATGAAAAGGGTAACTTTCCTGAAATACCCTATATGAAGATCTGTACGAAGATAATAGAATTGTTATAGATGAAAAACCAGATAGTGTTCACATTTGAAATAATTATCTTAGACAAGACACAAGTGGGAGAGAACTGAGGCAAGGCACAAGTAATTCTGCCATTACTTGTCTTGGGAGGTTGACTTTACAGCCAAATCATTCTTTTAACAGCTATTACGAGTGTATAGGGAAATTAAGTAATGATATGCGGGTCTAGAACATACTCTATAAAAGGTTAAAAACTATTTGGATTATTTAACTGTGCATATTATATATGTCTCTATAGTTCAGAGACTCCAGTCACAGCTAGCTCTTCATTATTCCTTGTTATGGGGAGGACTTGGAGGTTTTTGACTTGGGTTGAAATAGGACAGCGAAAAAACATACTGGCAATCAGAATTGGGAACGCCTGATTTCCAGAGATGCCCTTTTCTGACTTGTGGCTTCTGAGGTGTTGGCTGTAGATAAGGAAAGAAACTAAGGCTGGTCGAGGCTGCCTAGGGGCTGGAGAGCAAATCACACAGTGCCCTGACAGGTCCCAGCAGAGGTGGTCATTAGACAGAGTAAAGGAGAGGCATAATGAGTGTGATTTGTTGCATGCCTTCACAAATCATAGTAACCTTTTACAGCTTTGGGCAGGTTTACAGGTAATGTCAAGAGAATGCAGTGTTAATAGATGGTTTCAGGGTTTATAAGGCACTATATCCCATGAAATACATAATGCCTGGTGAAAACAGCTTTTCTAACAACGAGCCTTGATTTAATGAAGGAGCAGTAGATTTTCTGGAGTACCAGTGTGTTCATTTAGCAAACAGATGTGGCACTTACTATACCCATCTTCCAAACCAGCCACTTGTTATCGCTTCTCTCAAAGGTTACTTTAAAAAGAACCGCTTCTTAGTCAAAAACAGCAGCTGGTGAGGCTGTAATACCCTGAAGCCTTTGCAGCTGTTTGCTAAGTGGATGGGTGTCTGAGCTCCAAGGCATCACAGTCATTCAGGTACTTCCGTGTATCCCACCCAGACCTCATATGTAACCTTTATTTTTCATTTGTATTCTTGTGTCTCTACAGCATATAGTGATTTGGGGTATTACATTATTAATAAGCTGCACCATGTGGATGAATCAGTGGGAAGTAAAACTCGGAGGGCCTTCCTTTATCTTGCTGCCTTCCCTTTTATGGATGCCATGGTGAGTGCCTGATTTGGAAACTGAATTTTAATATAGATGTAACATTTTTTATGGCCTTAGTTCATGAAGTCTGTTACCTGATGGGAAACTGAAAGTATGCAGAAGGAAGGTGTGTCCTTTGCAAGCAGTAATTCTGGATATACCTAGACTCATCATTTCCTGCTACACGGAAAAACCATTTGGGTGGACTTTAAACATCCAGAGGTCATGACAGATGTCAAAAACCTTAGCTGCCTTGCCAGAGCCACTGTATGTGCATGTTGGAAAGCACTGGTTATCATTCGATGAGCTGCACTGGTTTTCTGTATGTGACTTCTCGCTCCCATTTTGTAGTGGAAGATTAATATTTGCCATGCATTCCCAAATCACTTGAAGAGCTCAAAATGAATAAGCTCAATATTTTCGCAAAGCAAATTTGTTGGAAAGATATTTCTTACCATCCGTTTTTGCAAGCACAGCTAAGTCCTCAATATCTCAAATGATTGGGCAAGAGAGCCACATGGGGTGCACTGCTGCTTCCCAGATCACTAGGCTTACTGCTTGTGGCCTGCCAACATAAAAACATGGCACCTCTCTTTAATGCCTCTACTTCTGTGTAAAACTGGTAAAGGAGAACCTCATGCAATGCCTCCACCACTTTCTCTACCACTTTGTCTGCTGGAAACAGTTGCTGACAATAAAAGTAAGTTGGATCATTAAATTTTCTCTTTCAGACACGACACAGGATAACTCAGTGGACCAATGAATATTACACTTAAGAGGTGTATTCAGCTGGTGAATGAGAATTGGGTTATTTATTAAGATAATCCATCCTATGCAGCACCTGATTTATGAAGGGGTGGTTTCTTATTAGATCTGCTCAGAAATTTCTATACAGTCTATCAAATTTTTCCCATTCTCCCTGTCAGCCCTGGCAATGAGGAACCGAATGCAACAGTGATTTCTCTGCATTAATGGCTTAACATTTGCACAGGTTCAGACCAGGTACTGCTGGGGGAAAAGAGCTTTGCAGGTTGTTTGTGTACAATGTAACAACCAGAAAATAGTATTCTGGGACTTGAAATCATTCACAACATCATAATCCGTTCCCAAACTTTTCTCTGGCTTTTTTCAGGCATGGACCCATGCTGGGATTCTGCTGAAACACAAATACAGTTTCCTGGTGGGATGTGCCTCCATCTCAGATGTCATAGCTCAGGTAAAGGCTCCTCCTAGAAGTCACTGTTCCCATTGTATCATGGACCAGATGCTTTCCTAACCAAGAACTCTCTTGTACAGATAGTCTCTCTGTGACTTCTCTCTCCTCTGTGAGCAAAACACCAGAAGTAATCTTTTGTACTATTCTGTGGCTGTTTCTCCATCAAGTAAAGGCTGTTTGCTGACAGTTGGGATTTAGGACAGTCTCATTTGACTCAATCAAGTCAATCCCAAACAGTCAGGAGAAGGGAACCAGGATTGTTAGGGCGAGGGTTATCATAGAATCATAGAATCAGACGGGTTGGAAAGGACCTCTGAAATCATCAAGTCCAACCCTTGATCCAACACCACCACAGTTACTAGACTATGGCACTAAGTGCCACGTCCAGCCTCATCTTGAAAACCTCCAGGGATGGAGAATCCACCACTTCCCTGGGCAGCCCATTCCAATGGCTGATTACCCTCTCTGTAAAGAATTTCTTTCAGATATCTAACCTAAACCTCCATTGGCACAGCTTAAGGCCATGCCCTCTTGTC
The DNA here is from genome assembly GCA_013399855.1 of Oxyruncus cristatus. Lineage (NCBI taxonomy): Eukaryota > Metazoa > Chordata > Aves > Passeriformes > Cotingidae > Oxyruncus > Oxyruncus cristatus. Next base: position 946,544 of record VXAY01003232.1, on the reverse strand, counting down.
TTACTGCTGGTTGCCTGGGAGAAGAGACCAGCCCCCACCTGGCTCCACCCTCCTTTCAGATAGTTGTAGAGAGCGATGAGGTCTCCCCTGAGTCTTCTCTTCTCCAGGCTAAACAACCCCAGCTCCCTCAGCCTCTCCTCATAGGACTTATATCCTCCAGCACTTCCACAACCCTGTTTCATAATGGCTGAGAAACAAGTTGTATATATATACATTTGTACCTCTGGGTACCCAAAGAGACCACTGGCTGCTACCAATCCTGAGGCTGATGGAGTGCTTTGAAAGAAACATTTCTCCCCCTGTACATTCTCCCTCACCCTTCGCACAGTTGCAATGAAATCCTGAGTTGGGAGGTGAAGGCTTGATTCTCCAGTTCACCCATCGGTTTTGCACATGCTCTCTAATCCAGTGAAATGCAGCAGTGTAAGCCATCTTTTAAATGTCAGTACAGCACTGTTCTTATTACTGTTCCAAAAAGTGAAGGCTCAGAACTGCAGCAGAAAGGGTCTGTGGTGATAACCCCTGAAGGATGTGGAGAAGACCAAATGTATTTTGAGCTTTCATTTGTGAGGGAGGTGTTAACTATCCTTTTGCTTTGTACTAGGCACACTGGAAAAACAACATTCATACACACTGATGGCCAGTGTTGTAGCACTTGAGAACTAATATACAGCCCTCTTCCAAAAGCATATATGAAAATATTACGAAATGGAGAGTCCCAGCAGCTGTAAAGAGTTGCTGTATTGCCCCATTACCTGGTGAATTGTGTAATGACTGGATTAGAAAGATGATAAAACAGTACATCAAAGGAAATATAAAGTCAACAGCACTTAGTTCAATTTCCCATAGCATTGTCCTCCCACTAAATATGAGAAAACCATAAATGATATTGAACTCTTTAGTCAGTGGCTACTGTATGTTTGGCAGGTCTGCTGCACTACAATACTGCACTAAATCCCTGAAGATAATACCAATTACTGTAAATTACCTTAACCCTCGTGGTCTGCTCTTGTTCTGATGTGATCTACAAAGTTTGCTGGCCGTAGGTGCATGTCAGGTCATACACAGCTAAATACAGAAACAAATTCTTATTTTGGCCATGCCCTTTCCATAGCAGTTGGTGAGTGGGGTGCCAGGGTTGTGTAGAGTAAGACACCTGTCATCTTCTCTCAGCAAAATATTACACAGAGCAAGAGCAAGTCCAGAAGACAAAAAGTTGTGACTCTCCATACCCCAGACCGCTCTACAGCTACATCAGTTCTCTACACAGGCAACAGGTGCACAGGTAGTAGCCAGTTCTCCTTGGATAGCTTCATATACACAGTCTTGGTGACTGACTTTGCTTCTGTTTTCTGAAAAACAATGTTTTTGTAGGTTTCAAAAGAGCAGTTTTGCAAACCTTCATAAGCCCTGTGGCCTGCTTCAGGAACATTTGCAGAGTGTGTTTTTATTTAACTACTTCTTGAGCTCTAGAAATGAAGGAGAGAACCTGCACCTGAACAATGTGTATTGTATTTCTGGTAATTCACTTGAATACCAGCATGTCCTAGCAGGGATTCTGGTCTTCACAGCACCACACACAGTTGACTTTCCAGTTGTGCTCCCCATCCAGAGTCATTTGGAATTTAGCAGGCATGTAAGCACTCTGTACTTAAACAAAGAGAATAATATCACATTAATCAATTCCTTTGCATTTTATGGATTGAGCACTTAGTCTTAAGAGGCTGTTTTATGAGCTGTTCATTAGCCCAAAAGTTTCCATTTCATTTACAGCAGTGTGGCACTCAGCTGAAGAGCAAATAATGAAATACTGAAATTTCATTCAAAAAAGTAGAAAACTAGGTTGACACAAGACTTCCTGCTCCTAAATGTTGAAGTGAATATATTAAAACATCTGGCTTTTTAGTTGCCACTACCCTCCCCCCAGCAAAAAAAAAAAAAAAAAAAAAAAAAATAGTAGGGCTTAGAAACTGACCGTAGAAGCACGTCTTCAGCCTCAGTGTATATCAGAATAGCACATTCTCCGGGAAAGGGTGACACTCAGCCACATGCTTGCTGCCAGACCTTGCCAGACTTTCATGCTACTCTTCTCCTATTTATGGCTCGTAGTTTGACACCTGCCCAACCTTCAAGTACTGTTCAATAGAGTATGAAGTTAACTCTTGTTCTTCTCATGTGTATGACCAAATGCTGGGTAATCTTCATTAAAGTTTTTAATACCATAAACTCAAAGTCATATAGATACTATAGTCATGAATGGTTATTGGTTGAGGTGGACTAGCTAGGAATCTGAGAGGAGATATGTTGGCCCTAAAGAAACACACAGATAAATCATTAATCATTTATTTGTTTGCTCTGCAGGTTGTTTTTGTAGCCATTTTGCTTCACAGTCACTTGGAGTGCAGGGAGCCTCTCTTGATCCCAATCTTGTCGTTATACATGGGAGCACTTGTGCGATGTACCACATTATGCCTCGGATACTACAGGAACATACATGATGCTATTCCTGACAGGAGTGGGCCTGAAATGGGGGTATGTTTTAATACTTGTGCTTCTTTCAAACTCAGTAATTTTGACCGTGGGGGTTTTTGTCTTATAATACTCTATTAAACTACTGTGTGTGAAGGACCTTCTCTCTGTTCTGCAGGAAAAAGCATTTTCACTTAAAGAGGCATGGTAGAAACTATTCTGGCAACAGTGCACGTGAGACAGTGCCTTCCACGGTATGGATGTACTGTCTACTGACCACCTCTGTACTGAGCTGTCAGACAGCACAGCACGAACGAAGTGAAGATCTCAAAATTTCTCTTTTTCCTCAAATATCATATTGGTTTTCATGTAGCTTTGTCTGGTAGTCAGAACAAATTATGCAGGTAGATACCTTATGCATTATTTATTGGGATCCGTGACACATCTTCTTTGTAATCAGTATTAATAACATGAGTGACAATATTTTAGGCTCTTCATGTTGAAAATTATTGAAATGAATATACCAAACTGACAATGGGTGAGAAAAGCAAAAAACCTTTCTTTGTGCTTCTGCTTCTGTGCTGCATGTTTTTTTCCAAACACACTTTATTTTTTTTACCCTGTGTTGCAGGGAGAGGCTACGATAAGGAAGATGCTGAGTTTCTGGTGGCCTTTGGCATTAATTTTGGCAACTCAGCGAATAAGTCGGCCCATTGTCAACCTTTTTGTCTCCCGCGACCTAGGTGGCAGTTCTGCAGCCACAGAGGTAAGAAAGTCAGTGCTCTGCATACTGCAAATGAACATTAACATGGTGTTAGATCTGTGTTTCTCTTCTCAGCCATGCTGACAAGAGAAAATTGTCTTAAGTACATTTCTGTTTAATGGTCTTTTTATGCTTGAAAAGAAGACTGCTTGGACTCTTACCATGAGCCTTTCTGCCAAGTCTAGTGGGACCTCACCCTCAACAAGACCTGTAGAATTTTTTCACTGAATAGTGCCTGTGTCCCAAATTTTCATGCTCTATATATAGGTATATATGCCCTGGAGCATTCATATCCTAGAGGTTTTAGGACAGTCATCAGTACTCCCATGTTCTGCTGTTTCCTGTCATGTATCTTCTATGGCTATGCAAACTGATGTGAAACTACTGTTAGCAGTCAGTGCATCACACTGAGCAGTGTAGAGACATAAGAAGACATTTTAAAAAAAATCTGTCTCCTGGTTGGGATATGAAATTCACCCTGTTTTTTTTTTTTCTTGAGGAATTTCAGAGTACTGCAATAAGTCTCATACACCTGTTGGGAGCCAGACTTCTGATTGTAATGCAGAGCCTTCACCAATGCTTGCCATGAGCTGACCTATTTTCTTAAGGAGTCTAGGGGACCTTTGCTGCCAGTTTTGGTGGGAGGATGTCTAGACGCGCATAGTCATTACCAAATCTCTCATGTTTTTGTTCTACAGGAAAAGCAAAGCTGTAAGATACTAAATGGAAAGGAAAATTCAGAGAGCTGTTGCTAATTTGTCATATGTGATACTGTGTATTTCACTCTGAGGAGTTGCCAGAGACTGCAAATGAACAGCTGTGAAGAGAAAACTTAGAGAACTTCACGCTTTTACCTGTGTAAATCAGGGATCAGTCTATGCATTAATAGGGGCCTTGGTACGATGGGAGCCAGAGTTGGTTAGCATTTCTTGGTGACTTCTGATTTCAGGTGCATCACATTTCACGGCTAGCCAGTTGCATTTTGTTGCTATTAGGATGACTCCAAATATGTGTCATAGCTGGTGGTTTGCTGGCAGTTTTACACTAACAGTAATGGTCACATTTCAACTTTCTCTGAGCAATTGCCTCTGAAAAGGGAGGTTCTGGCAATACAGATAACATCAGTGTCTGAAGCATCAGTATCCACAGTTTTATAGGTCCCCTGTTCAATAATATCAGCAACCTTCAGTGTGGGCAGGATGTCCCTGTGAAGGACTAGGCTGTAACACGTTCATGACAACTGCAATCCTCTTGCGTTGTCCAACTCCCACTGCTTTTGTTTGGACTGCCAGCACAGTTATGGCTATTGGGCTACCTATTTGGTGTTGGATTTGATGGGGGTCTTTTTCACCTGTCAAATACAGGTTCTAGGTGTTTAGAAAAGCTTCCATGCATATATTTTGGAATCACACCAATTGAGGAAAAATACTGGGAAAAAAATTACTGCTGAAAACTTCAGTATTTTAATCCAAGTGGAATCTAGCATACAAAATGTGGTAGTGAAATACTGTTTTATTTAACAGGTACTGTGTCTTTGCAGTCTTTTTAGACTTCATGATGAAAATAAGCAAAATATCTTTTATATTCCTTGTTTGATTTAACCTAGTTAGGTTTCATTTCAGATGGAAATTCTGCTAAAAATACAATAATGGGAAGGTGTGCAATTAAAAAGGGTACTGTCTTAAAATTCCAATTTGTTTTATTTGAACCAATTACTTTTTCAAGGTACATTAAACATTATTAAAGCTATTATTAACAGGGAAGGATCTATCCCACTTTTTTCCTCTCTGTGGATATCAGTATGTTTCCCCCTCTTTTTAAACAGTACAGGGAACAAATTAGCTCACTACATCATCGTTTGTTGGCATAGGTCTTTTAACCAAGCAAAGACAGAAATTACATTTATAATGGGAAAATGGGCTCAGATAACCAAGAAAATGTACATCAAAAGTTAGGAATGAAACAGAGACAGCAGTCGTTAAAAAAGGTCTTTCCTAAAGCTACCATTACCAGATGTAAAATTAATAAGAATTTAGGTGGATGGTAGCAGATCTGAACCTGCAGTCAAAAGGCAGTCAAGGACTTTGATTTCTAAGAATTAAGAGAGTCAGGCATTTCTCAGTACAGACGCATCCTTTAGCTTTGAGGACTAGAAAACTTGGAGTGACAGATTTACAAGCAGCCTCCGGAACATCTCTGAAGCACCCTTTCTACATGAAAGACATGAAGTACATGTATTTAGACTTTTTCTTCAGCAATCAGAAACATCACCAAAATCTTTCATACATGACTATGTAGGGGAGCTTGTGTTTTATGTACCTCTTGGACTGTACTTGTGAAAGTGTAAAAGGGCCTAGTTTTAAATTTCAGGCAGACAGTTGTTTCTCAAGATAAAAATATTCATCTGGAATTATTTTTATTTGTCATTCACTGGGAGAGGTGAAGTTTTCTGTCTCATAAGTGCCTCCTGCCCCACTGCAGTGAGATTGATGTCAGTCAGCCACTGAGGCCCACTGATTTGTCATCTCTCTGTTTTGCTTAAAGCTGTTTTACTCATGAATACCAAATAAATGTATATAAATTAAAATTATGCAATATGATCCAAAGCTACCATGAGCTGTAAGACAGGTGTCTGTAAGTAAAGTAACTCGGGAGCAATGTGTGAATGTTTGTATGGCTGAGGGATGCACCACAGCTCAAGTTAACTATTATCCCAAAGTACCAGAGTGATGGTGAAATGACAAAACTAGATAGGTAGCTTTGTGGCACAAAAGATTTCATAAGCTAAAAATGCCAGGCCAGATGGTGGCCATTCTGGTGGCCTTCCTGAAACAAAGAGCTTTCAGTCGCTTGTCTGGTTTCTCACTGTGTCAAGGTCAGTGTGATGATATTGGTGGAAAATGTCATTGTATGTTAGTTTAACTGTTGTGTTTGAAGATTTGAAGTTCATGCTTCTCTGTCTCCATTTGTAGGCAGTGGCAATTCTGACAGCTACATATCCCGTGGGACACATGCCGTATGGCTGGCTGACAGAGATCAGAGCAGTGTACCCTGCTTTTGACAAGGTGAGTGTCCTTGTTAGGGGTGTGATAAATACCTTTTGTGTGGTTTTGCATGTGTGGTCCTCCTTGTTCTCTCTGTTTGTTGTTCCACTGATAGTTTTTTTTAAAATCTTAGTTAAAATTAATTGGCTTTGGGTGGCTTCAAGCTGTTGTCTGATTTATGATTTTAACCTTAGCTCTGTTTTACAAGGTATTAAGTGGCCTTTTGAACAGATAGGTGTTGTATTTTTAAGGATTAAAAAAGTCCTCACTATGATGTAGCTACTTAGCTAATGAAGTTATTTATCTCAAAGTAACATCACTGAGTGAGCAAGCTCACATCTCTGCTCCAGATTTTGTGGTATCTCTTAAGTGGGTTTGGGTTCATTTGCTTATGTTAATATTTAGCAAAGGGTGTTTCATAGACTGACAGTAAAAGAGATAACACACATTCTTTTAGTTGTACTGACTTGGCTGACCAAGGCTATGAAGATTTTTGTTGGTATATCGTGTAATTATGTAAGAATGCAAGGGCTGCTCCTGGAACTGAGCGCAGAGTAAATATATAACAAAATTAATTTTGTTTAGTCTCTTTTTTTTTTGCTCTGATTTAAGACTGGTACTCACTAGTCCATATATTGCGTGAAGAATAGTCCTGTCCTGTGACTCTAAAATTCAAATGCCAGATCCTCTTCTTTCCTTTATTTACCAAGTAGTAACTGAACTTTCTGGTTCCAAATACTCATGAAAAATATGTTTGCTTGTTCTGAGGTGTTTAATTGGAGCGAGCCCTGTTTGATATCATCCACCATATTTCCAAGGAGGATTTAAAACCAAAACAAAGTCAAATCCGTCATAACCTCCTAACCTGCCTGTGTACAGCTAAATTGACCTGTCAGATAAAATACCGCATGCAGGCTTTCTCAGAGGTCATGCTGCTGAAAGGGAACTGCAGATGCAAACCCAGTAAACTTCAAGATAAAAATAGTTTGGGACAGGAAACTCAAGGGCTTTTAACCTCATTTGATCTGAGACACAATCAAATGCACTATTACCAAGCTATAGTAACAGCAATTAAAGACTCCTAAATTCAGTTCTCATTTAGCTGGAAGATGTGCTGACAACTGTAGGATTAGACCATGATTTGTCGATTCATTTATTTCAGTTTAAAGGTTGCTCACAGGGCTCTTGTGGAACAATGTGAGGAAGAAAATGCTAGGGTAGGGTACAGATGGCTATAGTTCATCTAATTGCTGAAAAACTACATAATGGGAATTTTACTTCCATGTTTTAAGAGCAATTTCGAATAAAATGTGCAAAGTGAGGTAGCAGCAGTATATATCCTTGCAACCACATGTATAAATGCCTCCACTGTACATTTCAGATAATAACTACAAAACCTGAAACCTACAGTGGTTTGGGTTTTTTTAGATTAATGTGAGAATTGCTTTTCCCTAAGTCACACATATTCTGTGTGTCACCGTGCCTTTCAAAAGCTTTTTTTCCTTAAGCTAAGGCTTTCTCAGAAGAGTCCAGATAGAAACACTTTTTGTTCTGGACCCTGTAAAGCCTCCATTATGATTTTCAGATGCCAAAACAGTGTGTATGCATTCAAACTCTCATTTTCTTTTGTCAGTTACTCAGAAAGCTGGCAATGCTGATGGCCATCAGAAGCACACTGACTGATGGGATTTGGGATCCTGAGAGTATGCCCCTCTTCAGTGGCTCTACTTGAGAAGTCAGATTCTTGTCTTCACAGGGAAATCGTTACCTCTCTTCGCATTTCTAAGAGAGATGCAGGGTCCTAGTTCAGTCTTTTATGGGACTCTGTGTCCAGAGCAATCTAATGGCCTAGATTCAGATTAAGGGTTACCACTGATACTTTTAAAGAAAACAGGCATATCCTAGTTCTGTACTCTGTATGCTGGTTTATGTGGTGATAATGCCATTACTCTTAATGGACTGTGCAACCTGATTCAGAGCAACTGTGAGAAGACTTGCCCATACTATTTATCTGATTACTAGATGGGAACGTATATTCTATTTGCTCCAGGATCCGCATAGTGTTTTGTTCTGAGAACTAAGTAGGATTCAAGAGTTAGGAACAAAGAGTATGTGGTCAAGAGTTAGAGCAAAGGGCAGAGTAGGACAAAGGCAGAGATAACAACAATGAGGTAGGAATGAATGAGAACTTTTCTTACAATTCCTTTTGGATGGCTTGATTTGGGTGTGCTTTCCTTCCTCTTTGTCATTTCAGCCTTGTTAGAAAGTTTAGCCATTCAGCAAAATGTTTCTTTAAACACAAGTGAGTGATGTAAGCAAAGCCTATCTTCACATATATAAAAACTAGCAGTAGCAAAGTGTTTCTTTAGAAACACAATGATAGGAATAGATGCGTGAAAAAGTGTTTACGGAGAGTTTTCCTAACCTGTTCCCAAAAAAGGTCATCTGTGGGAGAAGCTTCCTGCTTTAGGGTCTGGGCTGCCTATGAGCATCTTCATGCACCCAAACTTCCAAGCAGATATTTAGGCAGGAGCTTGGGGCTGTCTAGGTGCAGTTGCTGCACTGATCAGAACAAAAGCCTTAAATTATAAAATTCCATCAACTACTTGAGTGTGTGTGAAATGGTGTACTCTTCACAGAGCTTACGTTTTGTTTGTCACCTCCCAAGATGTGTTTGCAACAGTTCTATTACTCTTACAAGTAATTTCATTAAAGGAGGCTGACCATGTGACAGATACTGCTGTTCTACCTGAGTTACATCAAGGATGTATAAATGTAGTACTATGTCTCATGGTACAGGTTTTATCAGCGTGGGCACAAACTTGTGTATCTTAAACAGCCCCAGGGTAAATGCAATAGATGACCCAACAGCCTCTTGCTACAGAGCTCCTAATAGTGCCCTGCTTTGATATCCCATCCTCTCCTTTCACAGACCATTTAGTTTGTTTTTATGTGTTCCCCAAGGGCAATTTTAAATCTTCAGCTTCATTTGCTATATCAGGTATTTGGAAGAAGGCTTTTGTTGTTTTAAATGAAACTTCGCTGCCATGTGAGTACAGAGCCCATGTTCAAGGTGAAACATCTAATAGTCCTAATTATGTTCTGTTCATTAAACTGCATTAATGGAGCTGACTGTTCCAGGAGCTTTGTTTATATTACCTACTTGTCTAATTGGATCAGTAAGGATGCTTGCATTGGTGATTTGGTACCAATTTGTGGTGAAAGGGAATGAAAACCTGTTTTTCCTGTGAAAACATGCTACAGGCTTTACACTAAGGTTAAAAAAATCATGTGGAGTTTCCTTAGAAAGAGCTATCATCCTTTTTCAAAGCTGAATTTATTAAATAGGACTTATTCTTTAGAAAAGTAGGGAGATTACAGCCCTTCAGTGACCATAACAGCAGTTGGTGTCAGGTTAAGCGGAAAATGTTCTGTGGTGGTACAAAGTACTCAGGAAGCTGTAGGTTATAAAGCAAACAAGCAAAGTCAGACATGGACAGGCACAGACAGTCAGGTCCAGCACATGACCTTGGTGCTGTCAGCCTCCCAGTAGTCTGGAGCCAAGCTAATGCTCACTATCTCTTTCTCCTACCCTAGAATAACCCCAGCAATAAACTGGTGAACACGAACAGCACCGTCACGGCGACGCATATCAAGAAGTTCACTTTTGTTTGCATGGCTTTGTCCTTAACGGTAAGAAACCTTTGTTCAACTCTCTGGTTTTCATCTCAACCAGAAAACTCTCTCCTCTACCTAATGCTAAAAGCACTAGCAGTTCAAGAAAGGTGAGTTTTTTCTTGTGAGGATCTGTTGCTTTTGTGTGGAGAAGTGAGTGTGGTCATAGTACTGGAGTACTGAGAAAATTAGCTGTCATTAATTCATGCCAGATATCTAAAAGGCTGGACTTACTTTCACTATTTTTCATTTCAAATCAACCTCCACGTGCAAGAAGATACCAGAAATCTGCTTTTCTTTTCATCTCTTTTGTTTTTATTTCTTTAAATGCACAAAAGTTGTGGTAACCAGCATGTCAGGAAAACGCAAGAATGCATTTGTGTGACATGCAGTGGGATGGCAGCCTGTTCCTGGGTGTCCTTCATTTACTGTGAATGGTAGGAAGGGCAGCACAGGTTGAACCTGCAGGAGCTGTTCCCTGCTGCCTCTCATGGCACTGTTTTTTCATGTGGGGGTACTTCCACGTGTGTTGATTCTGTTTGCTCTCAAAATTAACTAAAAAGGGCAGTCTCAGAGACAGTGCTGACACTGACGGAAGGATCTAAAGCCTTGTCTGTGCTGGGAAGCACTGCATGGGGATGACATTCAGGGAGAAATTTTGCTGAGCCTACAGTGTCTCAAAACAACTAGCTTGCACACATACATATAGTGCATCTTCTCTAAGAACACTGTTTCTGCACAAGTCTTCTTAGCAACAAACAGGCAGTTTTGGAAGAACTTAGAGCTGGTGGGGATCATAGCAAATAATGGAGCAGATGACCAGGGTAAATACAATGTATGTTTCTATATATAGGATGGATTTATATTAGTGCTTGGGGCCATGACATCATCTCTCCTCAGTACCTGCAGTAGCAGGACAAAAGCAAAGGAGAACCTAGAACACAGGTTTTTCACAGAAAAAGTACTTTGTAACACTAGAAAAGTAATTGGGAAATGCAGCAATTGTTTTAGGATCCAATGCTCAGAGTCCTACAACTGAATTTGTTCATACCCCAGACAGGTTTTCTCTTTAGCCCCAGAGTTCCATACTTTCCATGGAGTAGCTGGCTGCTTTGTAACTCCCTTCTCACTACATTCATATATTTACTGTTGAGTAACAGAGTGATGACAGAATTTCTCTCTCCTTTTCATTTTAGTGTAGAACCTTTTTCACTCAGTTGCACATGGCTTATGTGTGAAGAGAAACTAATTTATGTCAAAGGCAACCTTACAGTACACAAGCCTGAAGTATTTGCAACCCACCCCCTTACCACAACCTAGGAATGTAGAATACGGTACTCTGTGTCTTATTTCACAGTTGAAAATGAAGTGACTCAGTCCATCCATAGCTGAATTATATTTCTTCTGCTCTTTGTTTTCTATACTTTTTCCTTTAACTGCTACAACTGGCCAGCATCAAAGACAGAACTGCATGAGCCACTGTGGCATCTCTTCTGTCTTTTAATTTCCTTAAGTTTGAACTCTTTTCATGTGGCTTAGAGACCAACAGCTCCTGCTCTAACTTGTATTTCCTACACCATGAAACAAAGGCAGATGTTTTTTGCCACTGAATTGGCCATTGTCTGAAGACTTTCCACGGCTCTCATGTTACCTAGGATCACACACCTTGAGGTTTTCTCTTGTGTCCTGTGCCAGGCCAAGTTTATGTTCTCTGCAGTTGGAGCCTCCCTTGAAGTCTGTCAGTGCTGTTACAGACCCACAAAGGGCAAAGCTTTCCTTGTTATAAATTGTTCTGAGAATACTATTTAAATCTCAGAGATTTCTCTGAACTGACAATATTCTTAATCCCCCATGGTATTTATCAGTTTGCTTGAGTTCTGATAGATCATGAGCTTTTCACATTACCATCACCATCCTCTGCAGAGTAGTTTTTAATTACTGTACTAAGCTTTTGGTTTGTGTCTTGAAGGGATTTTTTTTCCCAAAAGTCCTCCATAGTACTTTCAAGGGCAGTTCTTTCATAAGCTCATCATGAGAGATTTATCCACACTGAAATTCCAGAAACACTTTTGAGGTCCATAGCTTTTCCTGTCCTGTTTCTATTTTTGCCTGCTAGTGACAGATTCTTAGGATTGCTTGTCAACAGACAGAAGGGAAAAATAGACACATGAGCTCTAAAGATTCAGTTTGATTCAAAGGCTTGAGCCTGCAAATGCTTTAGCAAACAAACTCAGTACGTGTTGGTATGACTGAAGTTAGTATGTGCCACAGGTTCTAAAGAACTAGACTTCAGATTTGCCTCTGTTGCTGCCAGGTGAGCTCCCATGGCCAACGGTGATAGCTGTGTTTTTATTCAAGGGCTCTACTTTGACAAATGGCACTCAGACTAATGGCATGACGCCTTTTTCTTTCAGATCAGAGAGAAAGTGGGGAACAGGCTCCCAGACTGATAAAACAAAACAAAAAAAACAAGTACTTAGACACGTCATGTGAATGCATTTTCCAGTGGATGATCTATAGAAAGATTCCAGAAGATGTAAAGATAAAGGAAGTCCATTAACCACTGGAAAAAATAACAGTGAAACTTTAAGTACAAGCAGCAACCATGCAGGGAAATACCTTCCCAATGTAAAACCCTCAGAAACCTTCCAATTATTAAAGACATACTTTTTCCAGAGAATTGGCAGAAAAATGTTCTACCTCCTTCCACAGACCAGTCATGCCTGCAAACCTACTGCTCCAACAGAAAGCACTTTTTCACCATTGTTGGGTCAGAGTAGAAAAAAATAACATTTTTGTTAAGAAACATAACTTCGTAGTTTGTTTCAGTCTTCATGGGATCTTGAAAGGCTACACTTGTGCCTTCCCAGCATAACTGGGCAGCATGCACACGTGTTCTGTGAAGTATGATCATAAGTATTGTCTCATGGATTTGAAGCATCAGGTGGGTATTAAAGCTGCTTCTTCAAAAATGGGAATTAGTTGTATTGCTCAGTAAAAATTATGTAGACAAGCTGTTTTATTTAAAGGCTATAGGTAGAAGCCATTAGACTCCCGACATGTAAGAGAGCTGATGTGGTTAGTCATATTGATGTGGTTTTGGTTGTAGGTAAGCAGTGATTCCTTCCAACAGCCCTGTTTTGTGCCTGTGTAACTGAATGTAAAATCTGTATAGCAGAGGGAAGGGAGTCAGCTGTAGAATTTTGCCCTGTATAGTTAAGGGACTGTTCTGATTTTAGAAAATAAGGCATGCTTGGTTATTGACTTGCAGCTTAAAGAGTGTGCATAGTGCTGTTTGCCATTATTTGTTACTTCACTGACATTAGGCATTATGGGAAAAATGCTTCTTTCTATATATAAGTAGAGATACTGCTCCAAATGCCAATGTTGCTGTCATTGTGGATCAGGCTGGTTGAAGAATGTTCAGTTGAAGAACTAAAGATTTTGGTTCAGTGCTAAACCTGTTTAGGTGACCCTACAGATCAGCCCTGATAAGGTTACACAGTTGTAAACTATGTGAAGACACAGATTTGTGAGAGAAAAGTGGTGCATTTGCAGCAGACATCCCTTTGGCTGTGGGATGTGTCAGCCTCAGTCTAGTGCAGAAATCCCAAAGTAATTTGTCCAGGTGCTAAATTACTGCATTTCTCCATTGAAGCAAAGGTTTGCTCTGTCAGGTGGAGCACTCCCTTGCTCATGAACTGTGTGTAGAGGAGCAGGCTGTGCGAGGAGCAAGCTTCTCAAAGGAACCCTGCCATACCCAGCAGGAGTAATAGCAAATAGGCTGTGCCTTAGCAAGGGTTTTTCTTAAAACAGTGGTAGTGTCTCTGAGCTTGGACACCATGCTGCAGAATTCAGGGGTTTTCCAAGGCAGCCTGTGGTGCAGCACAGATACTGTGAAATTACCTTTCTCTCTCCATTTCCCAGCTGAGCTCTTATTTAAGTTTTATGTGACGACATGGAAGTTGCAGTCAGTTCAGATCCTCTTCCTTCGCTAATGTTAGCTGCTGGCAGCCACTGGATTAGTGTTTGGTCATCTGCCTCTAAACTGCAAGGCTCTGCAGGCTGATTTCATGGCACTTGTTAGTGCCTGCTATATGAAAGTAATAGAGGTCTCCTTTTTGAAGGCTCAAGCTTCTTCTCTGCACCCACTGCAGCTTACTCTCTGTGGTCACAGCCATGCCCTCATGCACACTTCTGTGTGCAAACCCTGTGCAGGTTGGTCAAGTTGTGTGCCCTGAGTTAAAAGCCAGCCATCAATTGTGCAGGCAGCACTACGGAAAGTGGGGAAACTGGAACATTTAACTCTCTGAGGGGATGGCAGTATATACATCTGTTTATGTCTCAGAGTCATGTCAGAAGGCAAGAGATGTCTTAACACGAGGTGCAAACACTGGGGAAAAAGCATGGCTGGCTCAGTGTGGCTGACACAAGGTCACTGCATGAGGAAGATACAGGATGCTGATCAGAGAACACACATTTCTGAGAGAGCATTGTGCAAGCTCCCTAACTGACCTTCACTGAAAATGAACCAGAACTGTACTTACTTGTTTGTTTATGCCAGGAAAGGAGCCATCAGTTCTTACAGCAGTAGTTAGAGAGCTATGCAAATTGATTCAGCTTTCTCTCCAAGCAGCCTCATCTGGGACAGACCACAATGCTTTTGGAATGCGTTTCCAAACACCAGGTCCTGTTAGCTGCATTTTTCCTCTTAGCTAAAATGTCAGCAAGACACGTGGCTAGTTATATCTTCATATTCTTGAGTGTTCTGTGTATTACAACAGGTTTTCCCTTACGAATACGACAGGCTCAAGGTGCCAGGGTGACATGCTGGGCACACCACACCATGTTCATCTGTCTCTCACCAAGTTAATGTACAGCAGTACTTCTCACTTTTAACACGTGTTCTATCAGGAACAGCTCAAAGCTCTTTCCAGCTTTAAGTACAACAGCACAAGTGCAATTTAAAAGGAATTTCAATGCTGCTTTGCTTTTTCTTTTTAAATGAATATGTGGTTAGGGACAAATGGGGAAGGTAGTAGCTTTCACTAAAAAACAGACCGATTAAGGGGAGAAGCCAATTGTGTAGAATGCTGTCTTTTATTTAATTAGTGGACACTGCCTAAGAAACAAAATCCCTATGTTCAGATTTGCTCTGTCATTTTTCATTCCTTTCTGTTCCAAAAGACTGACAGATAGAGGGGAGAGAAAGCTTTCACATTTACACACATATATGTGTATGTGATTTATGCAAGACTTTTAAATTTTGGATTTACTTGTTACAAACAAACTACTATAAGCTTTAAATCCCTCTAAAAAAAGAGACATTGCCATGAAGTTTCAACTAAAGTGAAGGTTCAGGCCCTTAAAGTAAACAGGTTGATATGCACTGTGTTGTGGTAACCAAATTCAAATACCAGGTCACCTGCATTAGATTTAAATCTTAGTGAAAGTTTAAATTTAGTTTACTTAGGAGCAGACAGCTGGTCAGTTTACTGCCTTATGTCCTTAACCCTGAGAGTTGAATATATGTATGTCAATACATGTCAAAATGTCACCTACTTACAGTCAGGTTTTGTTTATTGACTCCTCAATTATATTTATAATATATTTATACATTATAATTGAGGGGTCTAATTATAACTTTAAAATGTTTCTAATACTTGCAAGATTATTTTCTACATTATTTTTTAGGTAATCTCTTACATGCTATAAATAAAATACTGCATATTTTTGTCAATAGAATGTAATATTTAGATTCGTAACCTACCCTTTTGATGGAGGAAAAAAAGTGCTGATTTCTAAGGGTTCCTGCTGGTGAGCATCTGTAGTTTAAGGAATTGCTATTGGCAAGTGTTGTCTCTTTCATTTGCTGAAGTTATCAGTCCTTTAGGAAGAGCAGCTGGGACATTTTGTCAGCTGACATTTTGTTAGCTCTCCAGTGATTTTACCTTGTAGCACAGCAGCATAAACTATGATCACTTGGCAGGTACATTCACCTTATATATTAATGTATAATATATGTATCTGATAAGCATATAATCATATTCAGAGTGCCGTTCCAGGTGAGGGGTTTTATACGGTGTTATAACAATCAGAAGTATTAAGCTGCAGCATTTATCATGTTCATTTGTGCATCTTTTATTTCCCCCCAGCCATGGGCAAAAAAGGGACAGATGCTGGGAACCACAGACTTGCAATATTCAACAGAGAGACCCCATCTCAGTGTGAAAACAGCAGGGAGAGCTCCAGAGTCATAGGGTTTCTCTTGCTGTGTCTCTGTGATGGGATCAGTTTCAGCCTCAAGAGAGGAGGAGGAAAGTCTTTGTTCCATTTCACCACAGTTTACTGCAAGCCATCCCATCATTTTTCTAATTCTCAGTCATCAACTGCTTAGTTATGTTTTATAATTAATCATCAAGCACCTGGGAGATAAGAAGAAAACCCTGATCAAGAACAAGGAAGCCAGTGTAACAGGGAAAATTCCCTTTATGAAAAAATTAGAAGTATAGAAGACAGGACTTAGTAGTTGCTGCTTCCTACTTAATTCTGTAAGAGAGAGAGTCAGCCAGAGAAGCAGCTGTGTTTCACTCAGGCTGAGAAGCCCTGTCTGTTTTAAAGGCAGCTTCAGATGCTTGAGCTTTTGCTCTCTGTTTTGGATTTAGTTATGCCAAACAAGGAACTGCCAAGAGGATGCCAGCTGCTGACCCTCCTGTCTAGGTGATCAGCAAGGCTCCACCAGCTAGTGAAATGAATGTAGCACTGGCAGATCAAAGTGGAGCCTGCATGAGTGAAGACAGAATATTCATATCAACTCAGTGTATTACTGCAATAGCATTGCCTTATTGACTTACTCCCTCATGCTGTGCAAACATTTTATACTCAATAGTTGTTTAATTTGCAGTTGAACTCAGCAAATTATATTTCCCAGCCTTCAGTCTGGCAGCTGATTTTTCCCATGAGGGACACCAAAGACTGTACAGTTTTCACAGGCCAATTTCCTCTCAAATATTCAGTCTCTAGTCTAATAAATATACCATTTCATATCCCTCTCTGCACTTACAAATAAGTTCATTTTCCACATGATAAACTATCCAGTGTAAAGCTCTTACGTACAGAAGACACTGATGTATTTGATGTTTTCAACTACGCTGACTGCTAAACAATGAGACAAAAAGCAACTGTTGAGAGACGTTGAAGGAGAGAAGTTAAAGAATTCTTTGCATCTCTGCAGCAAGACTGACTGCTCGCCTAGTAGGTATCCTTAGCTTGTATTCAGGATAATATTGAATTAGGCTTGTGTATTGAGAAATGCCAAGGAACATGTTCCAGTTTCACTGAAACCTCTGGAAGGTAGAAAAGGAGCGTCCATGGCATGAAGTAACTGCATGGCAGATCCCTGGGTGTCAGTTGACTGGTGTCAGGAGTCCCATGCAGACTGGCATTTAGTCACCATGAATGCACTTACTGAGTTGCAATAGCTACAGAAGTATCATGCACTTCAGTTTCCAACTTTGGAGATGAAATACCTGAAGGGTCTTATTTCAAGGCCAAGAGATAGTAAATTGCATTCAGGGCCTAGGATTAATTTTTAGATGCCTTAGGCAGCTTTGCTGTAGCCTGAGGATGTAAAAAGGAATATTTTAAAACAGGTTTGCCACAAGCAGTACGAACGTAGTTTCACAAAAATGTGGTTAGTGTTTTTCTCATTCCCTACAGTTATTTCCTTCAGTTATCACTACTACTGTGAAATCAGTATTAGACTGTCAGATAGCAAGAAAACATAGAAATACTAGAATTTATCCTCTCACCTTCGTGCCTTTGAGCAAACACAAGAGAAGGGTTCTGTGTGCTCATTTGATTAAGTTTGGTAAAGATCAGCCTAGCATGGAGCGAAGTGATTTGCAATTCTGATCACTGCAAGAAACTGTCAGGGCTTTTACTTCATTATTTCTCTTCCACTCTCACTTACAAGGTCTTTAGCCACTTTAGTACTTGCTCCCTTATCTCCATGCTTTCAAGTGATTCAGATGCTGGAAAGGGGAACAAGAAAAAAAAACCTGTTCCTGTTTCTTTGTGACTAATGCCACAGTTTTCCTCAGTGTATTGAGAGGGTTGCTACCAAAGAAAATCACCCAGCTATTGCAAATTGTATAGCTCTGATAGCTACATACATTCCAGGCTGCTAAAGCTGGTTCTTAGTTCACAAGCTGAAATCAGAACAAAGTGGTGATTTCTGAGATCCTTTTAGGCATTCTTCTCTGTGCTTTACATCTAACCTGCATGCAATGCTGAAACCTTCTCACTTGCCCATCTCAACTCTTACAGAGATGACAGCATACGTTCTGAAGATGGCCCACTAGGGCCAAATTGTGAATTAGGAAAAGGAAACATATTGGAGGGAGTTGTGGTGAAATATGAGAGTATTTAATGCTAAAGGGAGAGCCAAAGATATAGTCTTTGTGCAGTGATGGTTCAGAAGAGGAGAGCAGCTGAACAAGTAGGTACAAATGGACTGAAGTTAACAAAGCCTCATTTTTTCACAAATTTTTGACTCGTGGTCGAGGGAATAGCATCAGGGTCTGAAAAGGACAAGCCATACTTTAACATACTTGGCATTTCATATACTCGACATCTTTCTTGCAAAAGGGGAATGCAATATGACTAACCTCATTAATCTGTTCTGTCGTGAGGATTTGGCTACTGTAACATTTCTGCCTTACTAGAAGAAACAGCTGTGCCACACCATGGAAACAGGATTCATCATGATGATTTCTTTTATGCAAATGAGGAAATCTGTGAGTTCTTCAGTGTTCATGTGCTCAAACTATAACATTGAGCAGACTAAATTACTCTGTAGAAATCACAAATTTGAAGTCTGGACCAGAAAGGTAACATGACTTCTGATGGCAATAATGCTTATCAGTTTTTGACACACTTGTGTTTTAACAAACATGGCTTGGGACACGAGCTAGAGCTTCACAGCATTGTAGATCCAGTAGATCACTTACCAGCCACTGCACTAGAATTTATAAATGGAAGATTACTTAAGAGCCAACTTTCTTAAAGTGGCTTGTGTTACTGCATTAACTATGTTGATCTTTCGTTGTTTTCTAAAGTTGACCAAGATTATATGTTTGGGGTGTTTTTTTTTTTGGGGGGGAAGGAGTTGTTAGTTTTTTAAGGAAGTTAGTCTGACTGTGGAACTTTAGAGTTTGAATAATAATTGAATTTTTTCAAGGTATCTCACAAAATCAAATTGCAGATTAATACTGCCTATCCTAATTCCCCTTCCACATAATTAAAGCAGTCATACTTTATAGTATATTGTCCAGTTCATCCATGTTAAAGCAGTAGTAGATCCTCCCCTGTCCAAGGTCATGCTTACAGCTCTCCTCAATAGGAAATTTTCCTGAATGTCTCCTTTTCTGCTTGTGAGAATAATTAATTTCCTCTGAAGATCTTCCGGCTGAGAGTAGCTACTGCAGTGTATCTTCATTCCTGGTATTCGTTGCTTGCTTTCAGGAATACCTTTTTATAACAAAGAAGAGCTTAGTCATGGCTAGCAATTGGCTTTAAGAAACAATACAAACTGTATTTTCTTCGGAACTGAAGTACTGTATAGCATTATTTAGCCTTCTATGTCGTTTTTCCACCTGAGTTTAAAGATAGATGAAAGGAAATGTGTACAGGAACTATGTTTTACTGCTGCCCTATATACCTGTGACATTCACTGTCAGAAGTCACTGAATGCTAAAACCCTTGAAGAGGCCACTAGGTTTGTGTACAAAGTTCATTCATTTTTTCCTGTCTTTTATTGGCTGTCTTTATTTTGCATCTCTGCATTGCTTTATTATCAAAGGTTACAACTGGGCTTGACTAAAGACAGTAAAATCCACAGCAATAAATGCCAGAACAGGAAACTAGTCCCCCTCAGAGGACACAACCCCAGCTGCCAACCATGCTGGTATCTGAAATTCCCTGTGTCACAGAGTTCAGTGTCCTTATCTCTTGTCAGTATACGAAGAGAGAACATAAAAAAGAGGTGCAGATTTTCCCCACACTCTCAAGTCTTATTTTACCAGTGGTTTCATTACAGCCCCATTATATTAAAAAGATTTCACAAGTCCTATCTAGGATATTCGTATTTTAAAAAAGCAATGTTAACTTTTAAGACTAAATGCACTTTATTTTGATTTTACTGTCATACACTATATGGATGCCAAGGACAGCTTTTAGAATAATACCACTCATCCGACATATGAATTTGTTTTCACTGCTTTGATTTTGCCCATCTCTGAACTCCCAGATTGTTTTTTTTATCTTCAGGCTGCTGGCACAGAAATAACAATTGGAAAACATCATATTGGTAGACATTAGCTAAGCAGCTCTTTACCTTTTCAAAGTCAAGTTTAGTTCCCACTTCAGTAAAAATTATTTCAGACATGAGTGGAAGCATTCCTGCCTGCTCAGGAAGATGCTGGACCACCAGAGGCAGACTTTATGAAATGCTCTTAAGGGCCTTGTCCCATCCATGGTACAGCACTGAGCCTTTGTCCCTGGAACAAGGGTTTTCTGTTTGCTCCAGTGAGGTGGAGATTGATGTCTCCTTCATGATTGTTCAGGTTTTGCACAAAGGGTCTATTCTGTGTGAGTGGCTGGAGCAAGCAGAAAAGGAAGCATCAAAAATTGTCACTGCAGCACGTTTCTGCTCATACTCCATAATTGCAGTAAGAAGCAGCAAGGGCTGCAGAAAACTCATGACAGAAGAAAATTACTAAGTTGTTACATCAACAAGTTTCAGAGAGCTCAGGAATCTGCCAACTTTGGTTTATTCGAGCTTTTTACAAGTAAAGCTGTACCCAGTTAAATATCCTGCTTTCTGTAAAACACTTAAGCAGCAAAATTCAGTGGGGAGATATTATGGCTACCTTAAACAATTTAGTGACCCAAGCCAGCCTGAAAAATACCACCTAATTACTTTCAGCAGGAGCCAGGGGGAAAGCAGATATGGCATCGTGTTAATGCTACCAGAGTGTCAGTGATTTGTGCAGCTCCTTGATCTAGCTTTGTTTCTAAAAACATAGTACTCTGTCACTCCAAACTATAAGCAAAGTTAGGGGAGGAAGGGGGGAGACTTAGGTTTGTATAAACCAGTTGTTTCAGGAGGAGATACGAAGTCAGGCAGTGTTTCCACAGGCAGGTTCTGGTTCCTTTTGCTCCCCCTGCTGCTTGATAAATTTTATGATGGCTTTATTTCAGCTTTACACCCCTTTCACAGAACAAAAGTTCACAGAAATCTATACTGACTTGCATGTGCCTGAGGGATAACCATTATAAGAGAATGTCCTTGTGATTCAAGTCATCAGTATTATGCTAATTTGCTTTCAAATACATCTGTGGTCTGACATTTTTACTGCTCTCAGATCCAGGGCTTTTTGCTTCATGGGATCACAGAATTGTTCAGGTTGGAAAGGCCTCAAGAGTTTATCAGGTCCAGCCTTTTGTTCAAAGCATTGTCAGTTGTGAGGTCAGGACATGTTCCCTGGGGCTTTGGACAGTCTGTTCCTGAAAAACCTTACATTTCCCACACAAGAAAAGGACCCTCTTCTGAGTTACAGGGGACACGAGCACACATCATAATGTATCCCAACAAAGCATCAGACTGCAGCAATCTTTAATGCCTCAAAGCCTTAAACAATTTGGGATGATGAATTAAGGTTTTTTGCTGTGTATTGAAAATTCCTCACAATTGCCAAAACTGGGATGGCTTTGCAAAGACTGCTCTCAAAGACCTAATTTACAATAAAGATACCACACGATTCTGCAGGTCCATTCTGGTGTGGACCAGGCCATGGAATGCGATAAGCTTCCACAGCAAGGCAGTGATGCTGGCCTCTGGTGTTGTATCATACCCCAGAACTCCTCCACAGATGTCAAGGAACTTTATGATTGTTCATAGCAGTGTGCTTAAAAAAAAAAAAAAAAAATAAAAAAACCCCATGAGTCTTTAAAGGCAAAAATTTTTTTACTTGGTTATTTTCATGGTAAACTGACATTTGATTTCCTGTCAACAGGGAATAATGCCTTTATGATAAAACCTAGGCTTTTTGATTTCTTGGTCCACAATAACACACTAATCCTTTATTTGTGTAAATTGATGAGTACCTGCATTGCATTCCTTCATAAGAACCCTGCTGAACACTTTCCATGTTGTTCAACTACCTGAGAGACTGCATAGTGCCATGCTTGCTTCAAGAGGTATTAGGACTTTGTGTTCTGTTTCACACCTAAATTCAACACAGAAACACATCTCAACTGTATTCTGAAAAGGGGCATAACTATTAACTATTTCTGTTGTTTCAGTTCTAGTAAGTTACTGACAGTTTTAACTAACAGTTAAAAACCGTTGTTACTTTTATTCTTCTTAAACATACAAAGTGCAGTTTCCTCTAACAGTAAGATGCTGGAGAAAGTTTTGGAGTGACAAGCCCAAGTACTGCATAGTCATTTAAAGAACTAAATTTTCAAAGTCTATAAAGGTATGGATTTAAAATAGCCATTAAACAGCACTAACAAATTAAAGAATTTTTTCCAACATCTTGCATAATAAGATGTTGAACAGAGGAGGCAAAATCATCATTTTACAATGATGCAAGTTAGAACAAGCTGTTCTCTTGACTTCAAAAATGTATCTTTGAGATCAGCTTATATTGTGTGATACAAGCTCTGAAAGGAGACAGAATTGTGGAAGTTCTGCTTATGTCAGAAAGATGGGGGCCATGAAGATATTTGGCAAATCAGGAGATCTGACCATATAAGACTCTGGCTACTTTTTGATTTGTTTATTGCACAGTTCAAAAGGCAAAATCATATGACTTACATTCTTCCATATTAATAGGAGTGATAAACTTAACTGATACTATCCCAAAGATCTGAGGTGCAATTCAAACCTGAGATGTGTAATAAGATGTAAGGTAGATTTTCTCTGCCCTCACTGGGCACAGTGTAGGATAAATGAGAATAGAGAGGTCATAAACAAGACGTGTATTAAATTAGTTAAAATACGATCCTCAATATATACATAGAACAATGCTTTGAAGGTAGAACACCTCTCTTGGACAGTCGTACTTCTGCAAATATAATAAGTTCAACAAATTTTATGAAATATCTGCTAAGAGGTTTTTTTCAGGAGAAAAATATGAACTGCATTTCATCACAGAATAACCTTTAACGGGCTAACCATTTTCCATGGTAAAATCTATTATTTGGGACTCATTCCATGAGTCCATATATAATCTATTTTTAAAAACATCCATTTTGGATTCCATAGCTTCTTGCTGAGGAACATATAGCCATACCATGTCTTTTTCACCAGACAATTTTTCTTCTAATTGAAGACTGCAAATTGAAGTCTAGAAAATCTGTACTGTTGTTCATAGCTCACTGGAATACTCTTTTGTGCCTTATATTTATCAATGAATGTCTCAAGAGATAAGCAGCTTTCCCAAAGTGCCAAAAAGCAAATCAGTCTAGCACCCTGCAGGTTACTATACACATGACAATAGCCTTTATTAGCATAATGTGTTATAATACATTATGTAGTGAGTCTCTGAGGTTTAGTAATCCCTGTCAGCAACCAGAATAAATGGAAATAGCTTCCAGGAGATGCAAGGCCCATGAAAAGACTTAGTTTTCAAAAACTAGAAGCATTCAAACTCATACATGCAGACACTGAAACAAAATCTCATGAACAATCTTTCATCACAATCATTTGTGAAAGTCAAATGCCTCAGGTGTACTTGAGAGATTAAAGAGAAATTGAACTGAGCACTAGCAGTTCCATACTTTCCATACTGAAACAAAGGTTTGGTTCAGTCTCTCAGGCTTTGCGACAGCTGAAGTTTTAAATTCTGACTTTTTAATACACTTAGACACTGAACTTGTTAGCTGAGAATAGCCAGGTTCCACATAGAAGTAAGCACAGTTCCTTGAGGACAGTATCTAGGCCACAAGCAAGAGGGTTGTTTTGTTACTTTAATGCACAACTGGATTGAAAAAAACCACTAATATTAGATATGTTGCATGCACAACATAATGCTGCATGGGATGAAGGTGCATCACAATCACCGAACTCCTGAAGGCAAGACTGCCAGCAGCCCAGACCATGCAGACAGGGAAAAACCATCTCTTATGCTACACTTCTGGTGCCCTTCCCTTCAGCAATTCCCAATGACCTTTAGCAGGGAGACAGTACTAATCTAGCTGGAGCTTTGATCTGCTCAGCTACACCTGTATTGGCTTTCTTATGGTCCTGTGAGTTATTGACATATTTATTAAATTTTTTCAAGTTTTACTAATGTAGAACAATTACCAATACCATAATACTTAAGATCAGTTCAAATTATTAAAACTCTTTCAGAAATTCTTAGCTGATTGTTGTCGATACAGAGATAACATCACTATAATAAATACTATTGTCTTTATACAGGCTTGCTTATTCTTGGCAGCATTCCACTCTCCAGTTCATACCTTCATTTTTTCCCATATTTTTAAAGCACTCATCGCTGTTCAGTTGAAGTTCTGGTTAAATGATCAAAGGCTTTAACAAAACTATCCTTTAATATTGTGCTGCACTCATACCATAAAACAGAAAATCAAATCAACTCGGTTGCTAGAACTCCACAAGAAAATTCCTTACTCCCAAAGCATCAACATGCTTCAGCCTCAGCAGCGTTGCCAGGTACAATACTCAACAGCCAACTGCAGTTGCAGCCTGGAGCTGCAGTGCCACTATGCATGCGCGTTGCTGGCTTCTGTGGAAGCTTTCACTGCTTAGGCTTCATCTCTTGATTAGATTAAATGAAGGTACAGCTGTAATCCTACCCAAGCCATTTATTCTATTTTTAACCTTGCAGACATGCAGAGAAACACAAGGCGGTGGTGGGGGGGAGAAAACAGTGTTAAAGTAAAAGAAAGATAGGAAACATGCTGTAGGTAAATCTATTTCTTTAAATCTTTCCTGATCTGTGTCACAAGAAGATAGCAGATCCTATCTCTAATTGTCTGTGCCACACTCCCAGTTTTCCCAGACTGCTTTCATTATTTCATCTGTTGCCATCTTCTCTGGTCTCGTATCAGGCTTCACCTTTTACCAAGGTAATGACAAACATCATAAAGACCACTCAGAATCACAAAAAAGCTGACATCATCCTATTTTAATATACTGTCATAAAATCAGCAGCTGAAATACTTTCCCTCCTTTGCACATATAGTGTTACGCTTTTCCTGAAGTAGAGCCTGGGTTTTTTCCACTACATTTTAAAATTTGTCTTCGAAATAGTATGGAAGCTTCCCAAGTTGCAAGCATCTAGAATTTAAATTGCAGAGGGCTTGAATGATGCAAAGCATTAATTTGGAGGTTTTGTTCCCTGTGAATAGCTGCTCATAAGATGACATAGAGGAACCTCTGAACAAAATGAAACCAGTTATCAATATTACAGCCAAAAAGATGGGAGCACGCTGAGACAGAAATAGAAGGTCCTTATGCTGCCATGCCTCACCTCCTCAAACAGCGTATTCTCAAGCTTGCTGCCTTTCCCTACCAGCTGCTATGTAAGAAGTACTCTTTGAAGCCATTTATCAGCACCAACTCTCTGCTGACTGGGGCAGTGGGTGGGGAATCTGCAGTTTGAAACAGCTGAGGAGGAATGACCACATACCACCTGGGTATGTCATTACCTCTCGTTGGCTAACAGACCTTCATCCCAGGGGAGCTGGGTGGAGATTGACTCTGTTCTTATTAAGGGCAGAAGCAAACCTTAACTTCAAAGAGAGCAGGATTGAGGACAATTCCTTTGGTCACTTATTTGCTTGCCTGCCTAACCATGTTCAATACTCTTTCAAGCAGCTGTTGGAGAAGGAAAGGCTGCTCTATTTGCCCTTTGCTAGCAGTGGGCAGACTGCTATTAGCATACATGTATGGAATCTTGCAGTGCCAGTAACTACATTGCTCAGTAGGACACTAATGGCATTGTGCAGTACAATGAAGAAGTATAAGGTTTTTGCTTTCATGAAAACAGCAAATTATAATTAAAGAGTTGACATCTTTGTATCTTATTTTGTTGGACTTTGAATACAGATTTGACAAAATATTCCGTGTACTACTGCTTTAAAGGTCATTTGCAGGAAGAGTACTAATCACTGCAGTCTGCCTAAATGTAAGGCAACAATGTAAGAATTCACTCTGTTGTTGTACAGTTACTTTTTAATAACCAAATTCTCAACCACACAACCTCCTCTGGTCTAGGTTGTCCCCTCTGCTTCAGTTGTACCCTGTACAAGTAGGTTGTTTTGGAGAGAGAAGTGCTCGGTTCGTCTTCTGCTCTTACCTTCTTCCACTTACTGTTCTCTGTATAGGTGGTGGAGATAGACTGCAAGACAGCATCAAATCAGTCAAGTAAAACATTCATTTTAAAAAATATATAGTGGTTCATACCCTAAGAAGTAGAGAATAAAACTGAAGATGAGCCTTTTTGCAGGAAGGTGAAATGTTTTGTTCGCCACACAAGCTGTTGGAATACAAGACCTCCCACAGGCCACTCAGTGACAGGCCTTGGGAAACTAATGTGGTCTGGGTGCTTGTAAGCTGAACAGAAAGGACGATTTCTAGCACACAACCAAAGAATGAGAGTGAAATCCCAGCTGTCTTGGAGGTGGTAGGACTTCAAAGACTAGGTTTAAAAGTCATCTGAACACATAGGGGTGTGACAGCTGGATAAAAAGAGAAGAGCTAGATACTAGGACACTAGGTTGTAGGCTAAATTATAACAGAGTGGTTACAGTTTTACAGACTGTATTGTACAGCCAGTGTGTGTATTTTACCTCGTACACTGGTTTGTAACTTGACAGGAGGAGTGTCAGAGCATTTAAGGTCCCAAGTTTTGCACCATTCAGTCAGCTCGCTTCCTTAACATCCACTTTTCTGCAAGAATAACAGGAAGAATTAATTTTAAAATGAGAAAACCAAATTAAATAACGAAGTAGTTATACTTGAAGGGATGCCAGGTACCCCTTCTTACAGGGAAAGTCCTGTAAGGGCTGTCAACACTCTTCTTCAGTGAGTGAACTGAAGCCAGAACTGCCAGCCACCAACAGCCCCCTCAGCTCAGACAGAAGCCCTGTCTCGGTATTGACCAAAAAATTAAACAGTATGTACTACTGCTGTACCATTTGTCATGGGTTTTTCATGGAAGTTTTCCTTTCATGTGTGAACTAAACAGCACACTCTTCAATGAAAATAACAAGACTTAGTGGATTTGTGGCCTAAGGGCACAGTGCCTGCAGGGCTGTGCTAACACCTTTGCCTTGCTATCAGGCATATGGACAGTACTGGTGTCAGCAGCACATTTAAACCCCTAGTCTTAGATTTAGATCAGATCTCTGGGTCTTTCAGGACTTCAAATCTTTAGTCACTAAAACATTTGATAATCTGTTTAGGAATATGAGTGTCTTTAACCAGAGCAAGTGCTGTAAAAGCAAGTTTCTTAATGTTTTTATAACAATTAGACCATTCAATTGTAACTGTTTGAAGGAATCATAAAAATTCTTTCTGTATGCATCAGTCTTGGTATGTGAGGAACATGAAGGGTAGCAATTGCTTCTGAAGTTAACATGTCTCTCTCTTGTGTACATCTGTATTTGAATGCAAGCTAAATATAAATATACAGTATGTATATTTATCATTAATAGAGTTATCTACTCATCAGTAAGTTAGTCCAGGAAGGACCATCTTTTGTTGTGCTTCCCTTCTGAAATATAAACATTTCTTAATTTTGTTTTTCCTAGCTCTGTTTTGTGATGTTTTGGACGCCAAATGTGTCAGAGAAGATTTTAGTTGACATAATTGGAGTAGACTTCGCTTTTGCAGAGCTGTGTGTCGTTCCTTTGCGCATCTTCTCCTTCTTTCCAGTTCCAGGTAAAAAAAAAAAAAATAAAAAAGAAAATAAAAACTCTGTAACCTCAAAACCAAACCAACAGTGAGGTATGGTTATAGGATCTGGCACGGCTGTACATACAAGTGTGGCTAAATTCATGCCTACCATAAGTATTGAAGCTGTTTGTATTGAAGCTGGTGGAGACCTAGGCTGTTTACATCAGTAGCCGAGATACAAATCTTGCAGTAAGAGCATAAGTCATTAGGCAGATTTCTGACTATCAAATGTAAAGCTTGAATTCTTTCTATTGTAGCTGGCGAGGAACAAACACGTGAATGGCAGTAGTGATACATGTGAGGCAAGACTGAGAGTAACTGTTTGGAATAGCATCTAGGACCACCTCCACATTAACATCATCTCCATTAGTCTCCACTTCTGCTGCCAGGCTCAGTGGCTTTTTCAGACACAGAGCATAAACAATATATAATAAAAGTTAATACTCTTATCAAAGAGCAAGACAAGGTTCACAGCAATAATCAAAATGTTTCTCCTTAAAAAATTTCAAGCTCTGTAATTAAATGCGACATCATGTGCTGTTTTCTGCTTATATGACGAGACAGTTTTGTATGAAAGGTAAGCTACAAATATGAGAACAGGTACATGTAGATATCTTTTTTTGTGCCTGACTGTTACACCATGTACCACAACAGATGGAAAATTTTCCTTGGTAAGACTTCTCTTTAGGGAAGGGGATAGGTTTTTTTTAAATGAAGAAAACAGAATGGACTGTCTAATAAATTGGTTGTAAGAGACTAGCTCTTGGGAAGGATTGCTGTCCATAATGGGCTTGTTTCTTTCTTTCTTTCTTTTTTTTCCCCAAATCAGTATATTAAAGCAATTTGGATACAAGATCTACTTCCTTTGCAAGAGGGTTTCCCAGTGTGGAAAGTTACCAGCAACAAGTTTCACAGTCATTGTTTCTGAATTGAATTTTCATGCTCTCTGCATGAAATAGCTGCATATGAGATGACTGACTTTTTTTTCTACTACTTTTGCCTCCTTTTCTCCCCATCCTCTCCCCTTCCCCTGTTTATGAACAGTGACTGTCAGAGCGCACTTGACTGGTTGGCTGATGACTCTGAAGAAGACATTTGTGTTGGCACCCAGCTCAGTGCTGCGGATTATCGTCCTCATCACTAGTCTCATCGTGCTGCCTTACTTAGGGTAAATCATTATTCTTCACAAAACTGATGGGTTTGTTTTCCCCTTCGTTCCTGTTCCCTGTCACCTGCTAGCTGAATTTGCGTAGCTCAGACTTTTTTCCCCAAATACTAACCATGATATAAAGCCTAAAGTGTCAATATCTGAAAAGAAAGATGTACAAATTTATGAGAGTGGATGATCTGGGCAGGCACGGTACTGATGTCCCATTTGAAAAAAATACACAAATGTCAGAGGTGAAAACGTATCCTAAGGGGAATTTATTTCCATGTTGTTAAATGCATTATTAAGAAAACTGATGGAAGAATATCTTGTTTATAAGTTAAATAATCTGTTCTATGGCACTCTGTACAAAACTTTAAATTCTTAGTCCATAATTTGATTCAGTGTGATTCTGGTACTAAACAGTGTAGCCATTAAGAAACAAACAAGTACTTTAAAATGCCAGTTATTCTCTTTGACAATGTATTATGTCTTTGAAGAAAATATTTCTAATAAGAGACTGGTTTTATGTGCCAGTGAAAACGTAATTACAAATCATGTATTCTCACAGCACCATGACTGCTTTCTTTTTATGCCACCTACAGAGTTCATGGAGCCACTCTTGGAGTAGGATCCCTTCTAGCTGGTTTTGTAGGAGAATCCACCATGGTTGCAATAGCAGCCTGTTACGTCTATCGGAAACAGGTAAGAATTTGTCTCTGCAGGATCTGGTGAAAGCAGTTGATGAATATAGTGGATTTTAGTTCAGATTAAGAGTACACTTTTGAAATGTATCTCCCCAGTATCCCCACTTACTGAATTTGGTTTGCTTCCATGTTCGGTCTCAGGAGTGTGCAACTTGGAAATTCTTTGGGTTGAAATAAAACCCAGAGGTGCCCTCCAGCTGCTAAGTGAGCAGTCAGGCCGTGGAACATGCTGGTCTGAAGTGATCCTCTTGTTCCTCAAAACACATGTATCATGGATAGCATGTTGTTACCACCTGTTTTGCACTGTATATCTACTACTACACTACAACATAGCATTTTTATGTAGACATGGAAACTACGCATCCAAGCTTATTATTTTAGTTGTATGTATATGTATATAGAATCATAGAATGACAGAATGATAGAATGCTTTGGGTTGGAAGGGAGCTTAAAGTTCCAACTAGTTCTAACTCCCCTACCATGGGACATGTTACGTAGTGTGTACTTATATATCTCTATGTATACTTTTATTTCATTATAGAACCAGCTCTGCTGAAAATGGACAAAAAGTACAGTTCCTTATGTATTTTTGCCATCTAGAGAAGTGGCTTAAAACAAGATATACTCCTGCAACAGTTGATAATAACAGCTTATAAATAATTAAACTGGGGAGGTTTTCTCATAGGTGTATTTTTATATATTTCACACACTACAACCCTGCATGTACAGAGTAGTAGTGATACATGGATTTCAAAGAATATTCCATTAAATTAAGTTCAAACACAGGATAAATATTGGCTGAGTGACAGGGTACATCACAATGCCTGCACGCTGTGCCCTTCCAGTTACATGTTCAAGACGCTGTGTAGGGCACCAGGTCTGACTCTG
Source organism: Oxyruncus cristatus (assembly GCA_013399855.1). Classification (NCBI taxonomy): domain Eukaryota; kingdom Metazoa; phylum Chordata; class Aves; order Passeriformes; family Cotingidae; genus Oxyruncus; species Oxyruncus cristatus. The sequence continues at coordinate 915,859 of VXAY01003232.1, read as the reverse complement.
GGCAGAAACATCATGGTTGTGTACATCATTCCATAGTACACCTCTGTGAGTAGAAGCAGAAAATGTAATCTATGCAGTGACTGTTTTTTTTTAATTAGACATCTTACGAAGTGCTAAGTGGAGAAGATACCCACTACCTCTATTTTTGGGAAAAAAATACAGAAGATGGGATATCTAAAAGTCTTATATTGGAACAACCTAAAATCAATTTCGATATATATTAACAGTGCAGACCATGGCAACAGATCAAAGTGTGCAAGGTTCGTAAGACAGCAGAAGAACCATGATCTCTATCATGGTTAGTCTGTCATGTTTTTCTTGAGAACCAAAGAGTAAAGCCTGTAGGCTCTGAAATGGTCTGTTCTTGGCCTGTGGTTTCACAACACTGGGCTAATATCCTCACTGCTTGTTTGTTACAGTCATAGCTCATAGAGTGTTTCTGACCAGGTGCTTCATTCTTTGCAGTGGTGAGTGCAGGTAGCAGTAGTAATAACTGTGCCAACCTAATTTATTCTTTATACAATGTGACAGTGGCAGAGCCAACCAGTAGCTCTATGCACCAAGTTGCTTTCACCTACAGTTTGAGAGCTGCAAATCAAGTGCTTTGTAGACACCTCTGAAATTTTGAAACTCTGATATGCCCAGCTCAGCTGAATCAGTAATACCTGTGGGGGATATTTTGTCAGCTGTCCAATTGTTTTCTGTAAAACTAGTCAGCCTGCTGAGAAATGGGTAATAAGGAACAGATGCTTCAACTTGTTTTGTAGAGGGTTGAACAATTCTTAGCTTTACTAATCCAGGACATCCTTGATGAATCATAGGACTCTTGAATGACCTCCTGCTCCTGCTAGCCAAAAATACTCTAATACTGCTTGGCCTTGGTTGGGTGGGGGATCACAGTGGATCAGCAGTAACAAGAAAAGCCAGAATGTTCACATCTTGTAAAATGCCTGAAGTTTGACATTTGAGAAATTAGGTTGCCACCTCCATTTCATTCCCTAGAGCAACTTTTGTTCTCTCATATTTTGTTGGAGTTTTTGTTTGTTTGTTGGAGTTTTTTTTAATAAAATGTCTGTGATGTAAAAGATTCCAGATGCTCTCTTCCCTCCAGTTATGGCTGAAGCCTGTCTTGGATGTTGCTTAGCATAAGAAATGCCTCTATGATTGCATTTATGTTAGAAAGGGGAAAGCTGAGCCCCAGAAAGGTTATGGAAATTTTCTGAGTTAATCCAAGTTATTAGTGACAAGACACAAATATGACACAAATATTCTAGTTTTTACTAAAATACTACAAACAAACCAGGTTCCCACCTCACTACTGCCAGGTGCAGAAAGTTTGTAGGAGTGTGTTCATGCACAACTTACTGATAGGTGTCTGAATGCTTGTTTTAATCTAGAAAAAGAAGAGGAATGAGAATGAGACAGCTGTAGAAGGTGAAGACTCTGCAATGACCGACATGCCTCACACGGAGGAAATGACAGACATCGTAGAAATGAGAGAAGAGAATGAATAATAAATGGGATGCAATTGTTCTCTGCAGGGACGATTGGAGTGACACTTCAGCATCTTGTCGTCTCTCATACTTTTTTGTTTGTTCATTTTTATTTTTGTAATAAAGAGGCCTTGATTTAAAAGGTTTCAGATAAATTCTCTAGCATACTGAGTATGCTCTCACTGATGAGGGACCTAAAAAGAGGTCTTTGCTTCTTTTTTTTTTTTTTTTTTTCCAATTGAATTTGTTTTCTCACTCCATGCAAACATAAAAGATACAATTGCATCACTGTAGAGTCTTCCTTACTTATGCATCTACCTTCTCTGGACAATCTGCATTTGTCAACCAAAGCCCTGCTCTCTGTGCATGTGTGTGTGTGTGTGTCTGTGTGGGCGTGCACTTGCACGCTCACACGTGCACACTGGCACGTGCCACTGGCTCAATGCTACTGCCATAATCCTTCTCCCTCCCCTCTTTCCTTTTCCTTCCTTTTCTTCATGAGAAATGTAAAGGAAAAGAAGTTGGAATACAGAGCTTTATTTTACTTGCTTGGAAATGACTTTGCTACATAAACTAATATACTATGGTGAACTATATCTTTTTGTTTGGCCTTGTCACTAGAGCTTATACTGCACAGGGTAAAAGACAGGGAGGAACATGTAAGTCTCCACATACAAAGTGGAGAAAAACAGGTTCCTCTCTCATGTTAAAAGTGTGTGAATGTATATATACACACACAGATACAGAGACATATATACATATATATTTATATATGTATGTATGTATATGATAAATAAAACACACACAGGACAAGAACTCCATTTAGCTTTCATTCCAGCAGAAAGATAGTAATCTTTTGAAAAATGTAAACATTTAATTCAGAATTTTCTTGAATCGTTAAGCCCCACCTTACATAAAATTTTCTTTAGGGAAAAAAAACATGCACTTTCCTCTTTGAAGAGGGTGATGACAACTGATAGACTACAACTGTATTTAAATAAAACAAAAATAAATATTGATAAACTTTACCAAAGTTCTTGTCCACTGATCTAACTTTAATTTTTAAAGGTTGATTTGCTCTATATACTTATTTCAGGTGCCTCTATATTAAAAAAAACCCAAGCAGATAACATATGCAGGATACCATGGAATATCACATTACTACACATAGCTCCATGAAATTTTTTATATAGAGATACACATACTCACATGTGTGTATATGTATATGTACTTATATACACATGCACACACACTCATATGTATGTTTTGCTCTGATATATTTACCTATGCAGTAGGTCAAATTCTGTATGGTGAAGCTCAAGTACTGGTGGTTGTCCAAGGTGATAACTTTGTTTATATGTTTGCTCTCAAGGCAAGCATTATGTGGGAGCTGGGAGCTGTTCACACCAGTGCTGTGCACGGAGCAGGCGGCGGGCGCTGTGTGGCTGGGGCTGAAGTGGGTTAAATAACAGAGTGTGAGGTCGGGTGGGTGACTCAAGTTGAGTGGAAATGAAGCCTGTGTAAGAGGTGACCAGGGAGGTTTTGGGTGCCACTGATGACGGCTGCGGCAGCAGCTTGTATTTCTGTGCTCTTCTGTGTTTGGCTGCAGAGCAGCGTTCATTACCCGTTTGTAGTACCTTGAGTTCTTTCAGATTTAATCACGTCAGAGTCTGGAAAACATTATCCTCCATCCTATATCCATAAATCAGTTAATTTAAACCTTATTTAGTAAAAGTATATTTTTCTAAGTTGTGGAAATTATTATTTAATTGTGGACAAATTCCTAGATTTATTTGCCAGGTAGTCCCAGCACTCAGAGAACTGATCAAAACTAAACATTACTTTAAATGTTTTTTCAATATATGTGTATGTAGACATACACATGTGTATAAATATATATATTGTATATTATGTACATTTATTTTAAACTACAATATGTTTCCTATTTTTCCAAGTTCAGCTAAAAATGTCTCTAGAAAACTACAGAGTTGACTAGTAACCAGTTATGGCCATCATGAAAGGCATTGTATCAATGAACTTTACGTTTTATTGGAAACATTTGTACCAATTTGTTACATGTGCAAGTGCAATAAGAAAAAAAGGTAGAAATTATTGTGTTAACTGACAGATTTGCAACATCACTTCTCAGTTAATGAGCAGTGGCACTAGGATGGTAAGACTAAATCCATTAACCACGTTATTTCTGTGCTACCATGGGGTAAATCCTGTTTTTGACAGTAGTTTAAAACAAAATTAAAAAAAAAAAAAACCCTCAGACAAAGTAATGTGTGCAGTATGTAGTCTGTGCACGTTCATGAATACAGGTTCTCAAACAGTCGTATGTATATAATGTGTATATAGACTGTTACAGATCACAGTGGCCATTTGAGGTCTCTTCTATTCATGTAGTTTTGGTTTCTCAAGTACATTTGTATTCAAGTCCACAAGATACAGTTTTTCAGGAACTGTAGAGATGAAGCAAGAAATTATTTTTGTGTAATATTTCTTTGGTACATGACTAAAATTCGAACAGCAGTATTTTTGAAAAATGTTGAGCATTACCAATGTAGGTTTCAAGGTATTAATTGTACCAAAAAGTAGAAATTTGAAAACAAATTAAAGGAATACGTGGAGGCTTGTGCTTTAGATAAAAGTTGAACAAATACAAAAGTTGAATTATTGGTCATACAGAGATAAACTAATGGTATTGTAAAGGATAAATTTTCAATTGTGTGGGTAAAACTTACTTGTCCTTTATTTCGCAAGATACTGAATGAGCACAGGAGTAGTGGGATTTGGGTGAGATTTCAAGCAGTGACATAAAGACACGTGCACTGCATCTCTTTCTGCTTCCTGCAGGTCATGTATTTCTTTTCGCTGCTCTGCTGGATTAACAAAACGTGATGACATTTCTGCAGCGAGTGATTCCAAGCCAGCCCATCATGCTGGTTCAGGTGCTCGCTGGGGCAGGCAGGGTGCTCAGCAGGAAGGGTGTGTTCCTCTGTCCCTTTCAGGCACTGCTTATGCTTCTGGGTACTGTTGGCAGGAGCTTTAGCGACTGAAACATTGCTGCTCCACCTCCTAGTCAGTGGCAAATTAGCTGGGCTGGTGAAACAGCCAGTCTGATGAATTGTAGGCTGGGAGTGGGCAGCCATCCTCTGTGGCCAAATCCCCAGTCAGAGCATTACTGATTCTAGTATCTCAGGCAGATGCTGGTACATACCCTGTTCTTCACCTTTTCCTTTCCAAAAGGACTTCCCTGAGTTCTAGTAAAATGGCTTAGCTGTCTCTCTCTTGTGCTATTGCTTATGAAATGGCTATCTATCTCTCTGGTAATTATTTTACAATAGAAACCTGTTACGTTTCTGTGTCAGAGAGCCAGAGCGCAGTCATCTCAGCGAATTCATGTGGAGACTTGGCCTTTCCAGACTGAATTATACAATCAAAGTTACAATAAAAAGAGGAAAAAAGTTGATCTGCATCCTACATCTTATGTTACAGAACAATTTGCACAGTGGGAAATAAGAGCAGAACACCGATAAGCTGTGGATTAATGTTCCTCAGCTTTTAATATGTATGCAAAATTGTGTTAACTTGTCTTGAGCTTTCCCTTTTCAGAATTAACAGGAAGCACTCCAGGTTTTTCCCTCACTGCCCTAAGCAGGCTCTCACGCTTACCAAGCCATGGAGTTGATGGACAAAGCTCTGCATTTCTCAGCCAGTGCCTGAGGCCATTTGGGTGCACCAGCGGGTTCCCAAGGCTTGGGGCAGTCTCGCTCCCCATCCCCCTGGCACAGCCTTTCCAGGCAGGAGGGCTCAGTTCCCTGCTTGTTAGATAGAGCCACCCTGAGTGAGAGGATTGGGTAAGTAACAGAGAAGTCTTTTGTTTTCTACTCATTTTGCTGCTAAATATTTCTTTTGAGCAGGAGATTTATATCTGGCTCTCGCTCGGTGTTTCGCCAAATCTGCAGCCAGAGAGGAGCAGTGGTAATTAGAGCGGTAGCTGATGAATGCAGCTGATTCAGGGCAGGCCACAGCACATGAACAGAAACCTTTTGAAGGCAGGAGTGCCTCCTTTTGTGGGATGGCGCCTCATGCTTAAAAAGAAGGGAGAAAGGATGCTTTCAGACCCAGGCACCAGAGTTGTCAGGCATACTTTTGTGTTGGGCTGCAAGGTGGCAACGGGAACTGAGCATCCTGCGGCTCGAGCATCCCAGCCCCACTGCCAGCATCCTCGGCGAAGTGTGGGAGAGTGTAGGGAATGGCGTGGCAGCAGTATTGGCTCTGTCTCTCACTGAGATTTTGTTGTTGTGGAATGGTTGGCACAGGCTTGAGTGCAGCCAGTTGTTACCGGAGGATAGTTGCAGGATTAGTGTACTGGAAGGCCATGCATATGTATATGGGTGTTTATACAAGCGTGTTGCCCAGGCATTTTTATTACAACCTCTGTATACTTCATTGGAACAAGGAAGTCTAAACACAAACAAGTCTAAACACAATTTTAGTGTGGGACTAGTACTAAGCCATTTTTTAAAATTGCGATTTAAAGCTACATAAGAGAGTAAATAAAACAGCAGATCTATACCAGTAAGCTACAGCATGATTTAGATCAGTAAGCTGGAATGGAAGAAATAGAGGACATGTTGAAAATCTTATAGGAAATGTATATACATCCTAAAGACATGGTGTGGAGATGAGGGAAGAAAAAGAGGCAGAAAACATCAGAGCTGTGGCTGCTGCCATTTCCCTTTCAGCTGCCCTATAGAGGGACTGAAGGATGAGGAACTGTGTGTCCATGCAACACCACTTCTAAGTATTTTGGTTTCCAAGTGAAGGACTCTTCAGAGAGAGGAGTATAAAAGATCTTAGAAGATGATTCAAGCAGAAATAAACCAGCATGCAGGTTTTATAATGTGTAGCGAGGAGGCACTACATAGTTTCCTGTTTCTCAGTGACTGGCAGGGTTGAATTAGGGAAACTACCCATAAATATTACTTAAACACAAGACAAAATTATCACAATTTTGGTATCGAATTGGCATTTCTCAAATACCATAAGCTAAACCATAAAATATTAGGATTCCCATCCCCCATTCATGTTTGTTTTTTTACTAGAATTCAAGTGCAGAAAACAACCTTTTTTGGAGGAAGAAAGCTCCAGTGGAGGGGGTACAGTGCAGAGCAGGCTGTGGGGGCTTGTGGCAGAGTACCAGGTGGAACGAAGAGAATTTATTCTGCAACACACTGTACAGCAGCCTGACAGCATCATGAAACAAGGCAGAATTGTTAGCTTAGCAGCAAACTTGGTCCAAGTGTGGTCGCAAGCTGTGGCAGCCCTGCAGAGCAGCAGAAGGGCATGGCATGCAGGGTAGCCCTGGCTCCGAGCTTGGGCTCGGACAGCCTGTGTGGATTTTCTTTGGAGAGCCAAGTTCAATTGTCAGTGCATAGATGCAATCCTCAGCAAAACCATTGCCAGACTTCTCAGTAATTGGCACCTTCTGAACAAAAAGGCTAAAGACAAAATATGGGGGCAGAGCTTTAAGCTCCACTTGGAGCGCGGACTTGCACAGAAGGGCATTTTGGCTGCAGATCGTGAAAATTAATTGTACAGTTAGTGAGCTTCAGTCTCAGCATTTCATAGTCACGATATACTCTCTATCTTAGTAAAACAAAGAATGGCAGTATATTTCTAGGTCCTCTCTTGCCTGTAATCCTGAGGGGAAAGTTTTCCTTGGTATTACCAAGCCTTGTCGCTGCTCAAATCAGTTTATTGGTTTTACCTCATTATTTTCTGTTATTCCTAGTTCAGTGTCTTCAGACGTTTCCTTATTTTCTTCTGAAGGCTCCTGCTAGGCTCATTTTGTCTGTTGGCATTTTGAGAAAGAAAATGTAATCGTCATGCTGACTGAATGTCAAGTAACGCTGTGATTAAAAAGTAGCTTACAACAAAACTCTTCTTTGATGGACTGGTTTTTACTTCTCATTTGCTAAGCTGAAAAGGAGAGTCAAAAGGTAGAAGGAATTGGGGGTGTCTTTATTTAAAATCAAGAATTAATTGAGTTAATTCAAGTTCATTTCTTAACTCCAGTCACTTTGTTACTTTCTAGTGATCTGTAAGATCATGACCCAAACTTTTACAGCAAAGTTAGCACGGCATCCCCAGAGCAGCACAGAATAGTTTGAGGCATGTAGGCTTCATATATTTCACAACTGAATGTATAACAACAGGTTCAAGAGCCTGATTAACAGGGGCAATCCGTTAAGTTTAAAATTCATCTGGACATGAGCAGCCTGGTCCAATGTCTATGGTGGCCCTGCTTTGAGTGGAGGGTGACTTTACAAGATAACTGGCTGCAGTCCCCTGCCTGCCTAAATTTTTCTGTGATTCAATCAGGAACCTAGAGGGGTCCCTTCATCTTAAAGGACTTAAGATTGCTTGCCTGTTTTTTAGGCTTTCAGTTCAGAGTTGAGAGATAGTGCCTCCTAGGGGTCTACAATGTAGACGTGAGCAAAAATGTGAGCTGCACAGATTCTTTTGCTGATGACAAAATGTTCATATTGCAGAACCAGCTGTACAGTACCCTCCCACCCTCCGGGAGCCCACAACAAGGGCAGAGCAAAAATAAGTTATTGTATCCACAGATGAAGTATTTGAGTACTGTTCTGCACTTTTCCCGTTAACTCTCTAAGCAAAACTGCCTGAAAACAGCAAGCATTTGCATCTATTATCTGCTTCCTCCCATCTCTCTTCCTATGCATCATTCAGTGTTTAAAAAAAAAAGCTACCCTTTCTCATAACTTCTCTCTCTAATCAAGGTAATGCAAAGTAAATACTTATGTAATAAAATGGCTTGGCCTATCTGCAAATGAGAGCATATAAATCCCCTCTTAGGAAAGGATGTTTTTCAAAATTGGAACAACAGCTTTATCCATAATACAGCAAAAGAAACCCACAACAGAAATGCAAAGAAAAAATTGCAGAACTGAAAAAAATAAAATTAATTGCATTAATGAGAATACTGCCTGGGTGAAAAGTAAGGTGTATGTACACATGCAGAAATCAGCAGAGCCTGGAACTAATGTTCATCACTCAACTTTGTAGTTTGCTCTCCAAAGCAGCACTAATGGAACTCTGCTTTTGTGTTCTATTATGATGAACAAAAAAATCCCTCCTGAGCTACAACAAAACAACTGGAAAGCTACAGACAGCAAATTTACTGGTTACTTAGATAAATTGATTTTATCTTCAGACTTGTCAAGCACCACAAAATTGCAAAAGCAAAAACTCCAAAAAAGTTAAAGGGACCTATTTTTGTAGATGACATACCCTTACTTATTAGCATCAACAAGTTTTTCACTTAACGTTTAATAAAAATACCTGCAATATCTATAATATTTTTAAAAAGCAAATGCACAAGATGTGAAACTCAACCTGTGTTTTCAAACAGAAATGGCCCCCGCTGTCACAAAGGCAGTCAATCTCAAATCATGTCAGGTTTTCATCTTTCAGAATACTGCTCTCTCTGCTCCCTTATTTTAGATCCGCTTTTGGTGTTTCTGCCCCCGCCTTACTTAGTTTTGTGAAGCCAGGAGCCTATGAAGGGTTTGTAGTAAGAGACGCTGGCATGGCTGCTGAGTGCAAGGATGGCTCGAGGCAGGGAGCATAGAGCTCCTTTGGGAAGATGTGGTTTGATGGTTTGTCACTCCACCGCCGGGTGCAAGCTGGCAGCAGTGATCCTCCCCAGAGCCGGCTGGAAAACAGACATTACCCATTGCTGGTGGACTTTAAGATGAGATTGCAGGTGTTGTCAGAGCTTGTGCTGTTTGTTCTGTAACACTGGCAGGGCATGTTACTGCCACAGGCCACAGAAATTCAAACTGCAGACCAAGACCTGTGTCTGGTGGAATGGCTGAAATGCATTTCATGGTGCTTTGGCAGCACAGCCTAGCAGCATTCCCAAGATCGAGAAAGCCTTGCTTGACCTATATGAGACAGAAAATTTCGGGGAGTGCCTGAGGAGGACCACGTGTGGGTGTAGAGGAGTGAGTGTGTGTATGGGGAGAGAGACAGGCAGATGGCTGCAAATGAATGAGTTGAAGCACCTTTTGCAAGGACCCTGCACTGTGTTACCCTGAGAGAACCATACTGGTGGGCAGAGACAACAGTAAGCCCTTCATGTATCATCTTTAGTGAAAGGTTCTCTGGCTTTTAAAGGTTATTGGGCAGTCTTACTAGATATTAGTTACTAGATAAAGGCAAACTTTACAGTGCAAACTGTCTCGGCTTTTGCAATGGAGAAGCCAGTATCACGCACCCTGCTCTCTTCGTCTTTGCGTACTTGAGCAGGGCCTGCCGCAAGGTCACTCCAGAAGGAAACTACAAAGGTTGAGCAAAACCTAAAGTGCAGAGCAGCAGATGAGGACTACTTTGTCTTCACAGCAGGAAATAATCACGGAGGAGAACCAAACTGTGTAGATGTAACTCCCAGGAATTCTCTTAAAAGAGATGGAGTTTCTGAACAAAGATAGCTTTGACCACATCATGCAAGGTCAGACTCCACCATTTATAACATAATACTATAAGGATAGAAGGTTCTCCAATCTCAGAGGGGTACTATAAGGATAACATTCACTAATGTTGGTGAAGGATGCTTGGATAATACAGGGAACAGTGTCACAGAAATGCCTAAAAATTAGAATATTTGCATGTTCTAATTGTGCCTTTGGGTTCTCTAAAATTGACTTGTTTTTAGTTTTACGGAAATACTTTTATAATTGGGAGCAAGGAGTAGTGTCTGGAAGGAGGATCCTAAAAAAAAGCATCCCAAAATCTGAAGACTCTTGCTTAGTAAAGAGGGGAAAGGAAGTTTGGGAGCCTTATCTTTTCCCGACCTGGTCCTCTGACCATGGATTATTCTACAGGACAACATCTTGTTCTGTTCTCAGCAGGCTTTCAATGCTGAAAAAGGCAAGAGCAGTAACTGGCCACACTTTGCTGAAGTTCCATTGGGATTAAGGTCAATTCTCTTTAGAGAAATTCTCTAGAGAAAAGGGCCCATTTTTCAGTTTGTTTCTGTAATTTGAAGGTAATCTGAGAACTAGGGAAATGCATATTTCACCTGAGAGGTAACACTTGGTTTTCATGTCTTTCAGAATATCTTTCAGCATCAGATTCAAATTCTTTCCTTAGGATAAAGCTGTCTTTATGCAAAGCAGTGTGCCTAATAGCCATCCCCAACTACTGAAACAAGTCAATTTTTGCAAGAACTGTAGGTGTCAAGCCAGAGCACCGTTTGGAACTACAGTACAGGGATCCTAGATTTTAAATGAAATGTTACCTCATGCATCATTTTCTATCATACTTGTAAAATTCCAGTTGATTTCTGTCAAAATAAATGTTGCTTTCTGTAATTTGTACACATGCTATAGCTACTGGTTTGGGTTTTTTTTACTGACCATTTTGCTTTGCTTTAAACATGTGGGTTTTCTTTAAAGAAACTAATAAAGGTTACAACTTTGTACATTTTTTAAATCACTGCTAAAGTCAGAAGTATAAAAGTATGTGTTGCATTAAAATTGAGTGCTCTTTATGTATTTAGCAGAGATGTATGTTTTTGCATTGTTAAAAAGAATGATCTATGCTTTCTTTGAGGGGGATCTGTGCTCCAATATTGTCCAATAGCTTTCATATTCTAATTACTTTAATTAAAGTTCTAACAGTTTGCATATGATTAATGATTCTGATTGCTTCTGTTTTAATAATTCTGATAATCTGACATGGTCTAAAATGCTCTTCTCATTTGGAACAAGTGAAATATACCTCCTGGTGAGAAATTAATCCAACATGCAAATTGTTTTTGAGTTATGGGCATGATGCTGCCAACTGCAAGGTCTTAACTTGAAGTTAATGAAATCCAAAAGTATCCATAAAACGATGCAAGACAAGCTCTTTATTTCTACAAAACCTCCAAGTGTTGTTGATAGGGAAATACCATGGTCAGAATACTTTTTCCATACCGAATCAAATACTTTTATAATTCCTGTTAAATAAATACTTAGTATTTAAAAGGAGAGCATTATTCTCATCAGGCCAAAGCAATGTCATGAGAAGATGCTTTATCCATCCATCTGGCAAGTCACCAAAGCTGTTCTTATGAAGCTGCAAAAACATTCTTAATTAAAAATGTTTTATTTTGAACATGTTCCTTGAGTACTCCCAAATGACCAAATCTGAGCCACGCAGGGCCAGCGAGAAGATTGACTGTGGGATCACAGTTTTTAATGTCTCTCCTCATTTGACACTTGAGCAGCCGCTGTTTTTAAAATGGCCTTTGAGACGTACAATGGTTGGGCTTTGCTCATACTTTCCTCATGACCACCCCAGGACCCTGCTGCCTCAGCTCTCCTCATGCTGCCCGCAGCAGAGACCCAGACTATGCTCTCAGAGAGAAGCCCAACTTCTCCAGCCCACAAAATGACCTCCTCACACACTGCTTTCAATTTCAGGCAGCCTTAGGATTCCCCACATCTTGTCAGCCCTTCAATTCCTTCCTATTTCCTCTTGTCTCCTTTCCTTGGGTCCTTGGACCACCCTCCCATCCCACTGGCATCTGTGGCCACATTCCCAGTACAGTGCAGGGGTTGGCAGTTTCCTGGCCTCTGCGGGGTGTGTCCCATCTTCCCTGTGACAGTGCTGGGAACAGCAGCTCTGTTTCTCCTGGACTTTGGTGCAGGGCTGTCCAGGGGAGCTTTCGGAGAACCTGAACTGGCTGTGGCTCTTGCCACGTCCAGCTCCCCCTTCTCACTCTCCATCCATGGCTAGAGAAAGGATCAGCTTATGTCTGGTCACATTCCTGCCTGAGACTGGGAATGCTGAGCGGGGCAGGGAATATAATTAGGTCATCTACATCAGCAGACGAGAACTCCCTTCACCGCCCACAGGCACACACTCGTTAGCTGCTGGCACCCACCACTGCTGTCCCATGGCTGCTTGCACAGAGCGTGCCCTGACCTTGTCCAAGCTCTCCCTGCCCAGAGCACTGGCCTGGCAGGAGGCCCTGCTAAAAAATAAAAAATGGAAAAAAAGAAAAAAAAAGGCTCTGTTAGGGCTCAGAAAAAGATACTGCCCTTGTGCCTGACGGTTCTCCCTGCCTGCTTATGAGGGCAGGGCCAAGGAAGCCAACATCCCCGTGGTTTGGAAAGCCAGAGCCTGTTTGGAAACAGGTTTGAGAATTATTGCTACACTGCTTTGTTTTGAGCAGACTGAGCAAGGCCGAACAATGCAAACAGTCACATGGCAGGGTTTTGACTTTTCTCAAACTACCTCGTAGTCTTTATTTTGCTCTTCCTAAGCAAGAAAGGGTCTGATCCGAAGCAGGTAAGAAGTAAGACATGCAGTATGATGTCAAATAGCATTATTAATTCACCTTCTTAGCCTGTAGTCTTGAAAGTCTCTCCCTCCCCCCCATCAGCAGCCCCTCCTCTGACTTTTTCTTCATCAGTAATGATGACAATTAGCTCTTCCATCAATGATAAATACTGAAATATAATCCAGTTTATTTCCCCAAAGGGCATGCAAAGATCTTAGATGAGAGAGTGCCCAACCCCAGACAGAAACGCTCCCGCTTGTGGGTGGTGCTGTATAGCATTTGCTTTTGTGTCCAATAATCATTGACAAAGCGGGGGAACATGGCTATGCTGGAGGTTTATAGTGCTGCTGGGAGAAGATCTGTTCCCTGCCAAGGAACAGAAAAGGGCTCTTTATCACAGACAGGTAAAAAAGTACTGACACTAAGAGAGGTACAGCACTAAGAGAGCAGAAGCCCTGCTGCTGCCTTTTAGCTGGGCTTGTCTGTAAATGACACTTCTGAGCAAGGTGTTGGATGATCACACTGAATACTCTCCCAACCCTGTGACATGTAGGGAGGAAAACCAAAGCCTAGGAGTGGCTGCTGAGGAAGATACTACCCAGGAGAAAGTCGAGCAGTAATTATTAACTCTCTACACAGGCTGTTTTGTAGTTGTGAAAAACGGGCCTCCTCTACGTGATATAAAAGGTACAGAATCTTCCTGTGTTTCAGGAGCAGAGAAACATTTTCCTGGCAGCTGGAGCCATGCTCCCAAAACTACAGCCAAAACAGATTGCTCTGTGCTGAGCCTACCTACCATGAATGGGTACTTAATTTATACATCATCCAGTGCAGTATCTCTTTGAAGAATCAGGTGGTTTTGGTGGCAAGTCCCACCGAGGTTAACACAGTCCCTGCAGTGCAACAGAACTGCCTTCACAACTGCGGATCTCACACCTTCTATCCTGGTTCCTCAAAGGAAATTTCACATCGTTATTTCCTTCAAATTTTCTATGTTGTTACTCTACATCCTCTCTTTGGGAAGTCAGGCACATCAGAATGAGCATCCATGGGATGGGGTGACAGGGGGACCTGGACCTTTCATCTGGGAGTCTTGCAAGCTGGTTGATTGTGGGAGCTATCACAGATTTGCTTTAAACAGCCCTAAGCATTTCTTCAACTTATTTTTCTTTTTCACCTACTGCCTCTAAAAAGACTATTTTTTGTGATTGAAAGAGATTTTATGTTTGTAACATGGTTTGATGAGACAAAAACCCAGAACATCTGAGTGAAGAGAGCTCTAAAGAGGGCTCATCAGTAAATGAACACCATGCAACCACTTGATTGTCTAAAAGTAGTGTTAATATTAGATACCAAAAGCTAGTTCATAAGTGCCATGTGCCAGTCCCCTGTGGTAATACCTGCAGGAGGTGCAGGAGGCCAGTGATGCTCCAGCTGGATGTTTGCTGGGGATGACCTCAGGGGGCCTGAACAGAAGATGAGGGTCTGAGGCTCACAGAAGGAGGCAGCTTGGCCTGCCACTGTGCAAGTGCTATTTAACACAAGGGAAATAAACTGTTAACTCCCTGAAGTTTGGTGGGTTTCCTGCTGGTTTTGTTGTACCCCCCCCCTTCTGTCTTTGTTTTCAGCCCTATTAGCCAAGCAGTATAATAAGAGCCCAGAGAAGAAATTTTATTGATTCTTCTGCCCACCCCCACCCCCCAACACCATAAATTCAAAAAACATCCTCAGGTGACAGAACAGAAACTTCTCTTAACTGTTGCTTGCTGGCTTCCTGAAAGGAATACAATCTCCCAAAACATAAGTGCACTCACAATGCAGTTCATTATACCCTGACACAGAAGATGAACCTTGGCAGCAAGATAGAAACCTACCTATAAGGGGCAAGAAGCAGGCTCTCACTCAAGCTCTTACTTTCAGCTCTGCAGAACCACTCTTTGAGCAAAACACACAGATCTTCTGCTTTAAAACAAAGGCCAAAATGTTTGCAATATTGAAAAAAAAATAAAATCCATTCAAAGAAGGGGGCTCTGGAAACAGTTTGAGTGAAATGGACACACTTTGCAGGTTTATGGTCCATCCGGTACATCCTCCTTGCTCAACATAATTTATTATTTCTCTTACATTTCATGCAAAACTAAAAAAAAATCTTATGATGCAGAAAACATGCAGAAACATGAGGACAGTAACAGTCCAGCAAGTGGTCCACCTCTAAATATACAGCCTATTGTAGTTACATCTGTAGTCTACCGATGCACTGTTTTACACTGAATAAGTCTTTCAGCTAGAAATAATTTTTGCCATCTCAGCAATTCAGTAACAATAGTATAGGCAGTAATAGAAGGTTATTATCATGTTTATTCTGTTTTCCTAGGCACATTAAATCTTTATAAACACCTATGGCTGGATTTTGTTTTTTTCCACTCTATAATAAGGACAGTAAAGATAGAACACGCTTTGTGCAAATATCTGGAAACCAACAGGTTTCTACACCTTAAAAGTTATTTACTCTTGGACAATCTGAGAATCCAACCTCACCACTACTTACCAGACATCATTTTTGCACTGTATAGCCTTGTGTTTGTGAAGAGAGAGTAAATTATCCTAGAAACACTGCTCAGAATTCGTGAGCATGTCTCAGATTCTAACTTTTACAGAATTATTCTAGCTATGAAGACTCAAATGCTTCAGTACATCAACTGAAGGTTTGGATGAATACAAACCAAGACAAGATACTTCAGCAACCAAATAGAGGACTAGCTACAAATCTCAACCCCTACTATCAGATTCTTATTCAAAGTATAAAACAGATTAATTTCTTGATATTCACAAAAATGAAAATGTAAAGGAATGAAAATTCTCAGATTTCTTACCCCTTCATTTCGCGGTGTTCCACACATTTTTAACACGTCTTTCGTCTACCTATGCACGACTAATTTAAAATAATATATTGTGTCATGCCAGTCTATAAAGGTAAAGCTGATGCTGCTAAATTGTGGTCTTTTGAGATCACTGGATTACAGGGCAAAAAGCATTTTTAGTCACACCGTGCTTCCTAAGCACGATCCGCATTTATGTACCGTCACTGCGCCTTGCGTTTGCCGGAGCACCAAAGGTGAAACGGCAAGTCAGAGGTGCCCGCGCTGTGCCCTGGGAAGGGAGGGAAGGAAGGGCTCCGGGTGCCTCCAGCTGGGAGCAGGGAGCCTCCGCTGCCCCTGCGTGCTGTCCCCTGGCCTGCAGTGACACCTGGCGGCACACGGGGA
>VXAY01003232.1:887146-899703 GCA_013399855.1 Oxyruncus cristatus | reverse complement strand
GAGGGGAGGGCGAGCTCCCCGTGCAGGGGTCAGGGGGCCTCCTGGGCTCCTCTGCAGAGCCGCTCAGAGAGCGGGGCCAGCTGTAGGCCACAAGGGATTCTGAATTCTGCCCCATCCTGGAAAGCCACAAGCACTTGAAGAATTGTCTGATCCTAGAAAGTTAAGAGAGATGGGGCCAGGGGGAAGTACTTACTCTGTTCAGCCGACACAATAACATAATTTCAATAAATGAGTTTTCTTTAATTAAAAAAAATTGTATTTGTCAGACTGAAAGTTTGATACTGAAGAGCATGTGCAGAGGCCAGCTGCTACAGCCCCTGCAGCAGCCACTGATCTAACAGCCCAAAGGCAATATATCATGTCAAAGACCTGGTGGGCAGGTGTCTAAAATCACCACCCCAAACCCCAGAATTCCAAAAAGGGGCAAACTGGACAATGAATCCTCTGCAGGAGTCAGCCAGTGATCACATTCAGTGTGCCTCTCCTTCCCAGCATGCCACAGCATTCTTCCAACAGCCCCGACAAAACAATTTTTAGTCTGTTCTGACTAGTTCTTTCATGACTCAGTGCATTTTAGGGTGTTTTTTTGCCATCCCATTGACCTAAATAGAAGCTATTAATAGAAGAATCCATCAGCACCTATCCAGAAATGAGTGGGGAAAAGGGACTAGAGAGCCACCTTCCTTGAGTGGCCTATACCATGCTGAACCTTCCCTGCTTCACTTTCAGCTCTGTGGAATTAACATCATTTCTTTTCCGTTTCTGAGAGCCTAAAGCTCTCCTCAATAAATTTATAAATGGACGTATTCTTTGAATCTATCTGGCTTGAAGCACATTAGTCGATGTCACAGCACAAATATTCATTGTAGGAAGCTTCCAGAACATGCCACCCGTCATCTTCCACCATTACCAAAAAAGGGAGCATTCATGAAGTACATTTGGCCCTCTTCAGACATTCTTCGGCCTATCCTGCCAGCTAGCGTACTGCGAAAACAAATAACAATTATGTCCAGAAGAAAACAAGATGCAGGGGCTACACAACTGACACTGTTATATATGAGGGGCACTTAACACCTACAAAGGGATGTGTGACCATGTCCTCCGTTCGGGTGAAACAAAAGATCCCCCTTTGCTCTCCACCCTCCTTCACTAGTTTTTGATGAGAGGGCTGTTGCTGTCGCACAGAAATAAACTTGGCCAAGATTTGGTCAAGCTTTGACTCAACTATCTGAATAAAGTCACAGTCCTGCACTGAACACACCAGGTACTGGGGTGAGCTCCTACAAAACACCATGTCAAGGCTTCTCAGAGCCACACACGGTCTGAGCTTCACGAACTTGCTGCTACAGCACCACTTCAGCACATCTCTCTACCCACAGCCAAATATTTCCACATGGTACAGCAATGCAACTTCTCTTTTCCTTCACACAAAGAACTTCTGCTGTACTCTTCCACGAAAAGAAAGGAAGCTGAAGGCTAAGTATCCATTAACTTCCTGTTTCTTACTGAGAATAAAGACAAAATAAAATCTCTGGGTAGACAGCAACAGTCTTTAGTGAAAAATATGTGACTTAAGTACCTTGTACCCCGTCCTGCCTTCCAAGTTCAAGATATAAGCCAATTATGTGAATGTTTTCATACCTATTGGCTGCAAACTTGGCCTCTAAAAAGCCTCTGCTTTCGAGCTTTTGTCACACTTTCAGAGCCACTGCCCTAAATGTGTGACGTGGCCTTTTTCAAAGAGGTGTTAAGTTTTAATCTCAAGAATATATCACATTTAGATAATTTCAGTTATTTAAATGACAACTACAACTTTTTTATCAGGGTTAAGTGAGTTGCAAAAGCTAATTTATTTTTCTTTCCTTTCCAGCTTTTCTTGGATAACAGCAATTCAGGGAATCATTTGTTTTTGCTGCCGATGTACAAGCAGCAAAGCCAATAATTACTTCTTTTACACAGGTTACTGTGCTTTGCAGCGTTCAAGAACAACCTAACTGGAACATGGATTTCAAAATCAAAACATCAAAAATATAAAGCAAGACAGGGAACAGGCCATAAAACAAGAAACAAAATACTGCCAGATTAATTCTTAAGTTTATTTTCATTCCCTTGTAGCTCCCAGAAATGTTCAGTAACAAACTAGTTGTTTTAAAAGGCAAAGACAACATGACAAATATAACACTGAGTACATGATAAACTTCATTAACTTGTGTATAAAACACACTTTAGAACATAGTGAATACACATTCTCATTGTGTGATTACCTTTCACAATAACAGTTAAATTAATTTCACGGAGAACAAAGCAGAAAACTTTTGCGTGCCATCTCCTCCAGAATATTCAAATGAACAGTTTTTATCATCTTTTGCCATTTATATAAGAAGACCTCCTAAGCGAAGCCAAATGAACTGTCTATGACCAGCATTTCAGTTAAATCAGCTTTCTTGTTTCAAGAGTCATCTGCAGGGCATATTTCCACTTTAAACTAAAAGCTGAATGGTTCATTATTTAATGATTTTTAAAGGGTTTTTTAGCACTCCCAGCATCTGATACATGCTGTATTCTTTCAGTTTAAAGCATAATGAATAACTGTAAGCAGAAACAGAACCTCCCACATCTCCACTCTTGGGAGGAGTAAGCTGCACTTTAAGTTTATTTCCATGTACTGCACTCCCTGGACAAATTAAAATCCTCATGTTCTCCACAGCAGCTGCCAGTGAGGTTTAACATTACTGGAACAATACTGTGAACAGACATGGAAGTTGACAGGTATGTGGTTATCTCCTATCAGCTATCATAACTTAAGCAGGAATTCTGTGTAGTTTTTCCATTTGTGACCCACTATCAAACAACTTTTATACTCCTTTATTACATTTGCCATGTTCCTCTCCAGGGGTTGTCCATTGCATTCATTTTCAGCATAACAGGCTTCTAAATATGAGATGCTCATGTAGAAAAAATAAACCCAAAGCATTAGAAAACTTTAAGTAACATCTCTCTTATAGCATAAATCGTGGCAGGCATTAAATTCCAACTGCAAAAGCATTATATTACTTCCCAAGATCCAAGATTTGTATAATTGCTTCTAAGCACCATTAAAAGTATCAGCCAGGACACTGCCACTTTACTTTCTTACCCCAGAGCCTCACTATCCTTAAAAGAAATAAATCAGTAGTTTTTGCAATTCTATTCATAGTAAGCCCTTCAAAAAAAAAAAAAAAAAAAAAAAACAAAAAAANACTTTCTTACCCCAGAGCCTCACTATCCTTAAAAGAAATAAATCAGTATTAATTTTTGCAATTCTATTAATTTTGCAATTCTATTCAGAGTAAGCCCTTCAAAAAAAAAAAAAAAAAAAACTACAGAAGTTTCTTTTCCTTTGGTTTTTTTTTTTTTCTCTAAAAGGACAACAAAAGCCATGCTTGCGAAACTTTTACTATTTAAGATAATAACTACTTGATATTCCATTTCAGGCGTCAACTTCCAAAACACAGATTTTAAGTTGTTGTAGATTTAATAGTGTGGATTTTGTCATTGTCCCATTTCAAAACAGCCCTGGAAACCTCAACAACCAGCCCAGATTCATCTGCCAAAAATCACTTGTTTACAGCATCGTCTCTTGGCACATTCTGACTGGAATATTATAGTGTCTGTCATCTTCAGTTATGAGAGTCACCACAGGCCAATCCTCCTCCGGGTCATTGGGATAAAGTGTGATGAATTCATCAGTGCTATACTTATAGAGCCGATACACTTGGATGGTATACTGCAGAGCATAAGCAAGAAGAAACATTTCCACCTACATTGCAAAAAAAGCAAATATATGTGTAAAATTAAACATACTTTTTACAAGATTTTTCTCATAAAACTACAAGAGTAATACCTATCAGATGTAATTTTTCAAAGAAAAAATTATGAAGTGAGAATGCATATACATGAACATCTCTAGTTCAGTACCTCGATCATGTATCTCTATCATAACATGCACTTAACATGAAGCTCCTCAGAGCCACAGTGGCACAGCAGGATATTAATCCTAAAGAAAGCTACTTTACAAAGAATCCAACTTCCCTTCCACCACAAACAAGTAGGAAAGACATTCTCCTGTATCAGTATTTATCCTATTAATTCTCTAAACAAGGTAAGAGCAGGTTTCAGGCAACGATCCTTTCACTCTTAGAGGATACTCTGAAGTCTCCAGCCAAATAAAAAACAAATGGAAAGCCCTTACAATCTGTTGACAGAAGGACTTCAGAGAAAGAAGCTGAAAAAAATCTTCTATCTTGTCTACTACAGTGGCAAGCATACCCTATTCTAAATAACAATTTACAAAGAATATTGCTGAAATAAACAAATCTAGTCAGCACAAAAATAGGCAACATAACTTCTTGAATAAACTGAGCAGCAAAAAAAGTCACCAATGAATCACCTAATTTAACTGTCCCATCTATACTATAGGTGTCAGTTTTTTAAGACAATAGACAGAAACAAAACATAGTACTTCCATGCTTCTAGTGTCTGTAATTAAGTAGTGAATTTAAGTGCAATATCCCATTTGCAAAGTATTCAATGGGATTTTATTAAAATGGATGTTTCTAAAATCTTTCAGACCATTCAGCTCATTAACTACTGGACTTTGGTTTGGTTTTTTTTTTTTGTGATACCATTCATGCCACGTATAACACAGTAATTGTCACTAGCTTATCTGAATTCACCACGTATATGTGCTACATGTGATCTCTTCATAATTTGAGTATGAGCTTTTACTGTGATAAAAAGCTAACAATTAAGAGATTAACACAAGTGTTCTATTAACAGAAAACCCTATTTCCAAAGAATGTTACCTGTCACCCACCAGACAAACCGGTGTTTAAAAGGATGGTCTTCACCGACCCTCACTACAAGCAAGCAGTTCTAATATAGTGTTCCCAACAAAAGAGCAGACACTGCACCATTCCACTTAGCCAGCCCAAGAAAAGCTGGGTGATTTCTCAAACCGTTTGAAACTAAAATGTTGAAAACAGGAAAATAACATTATGAGAACGATCCCTTCTTACTTGTTCAAGGCCTCCAGTGTGACCAATATGATTTAAGTGATTATGCATTAACTGACAAGGGTTGCTAGATGTATCCCGTGCAAAGAGTAACCAGGAGAAGACAGGCACTCTCCTTCCATTTTTATCATCGTTGTATAATTCAATTGCAGTATTAAGCATCAAAAACTTCAGCGCTTCATAGAGACTGTATTCCTCCTCTTCATTTTTAAACAATTTATCACAAGCTTCTTGTTTTTCAATAGGATCCTTGATTTCACTTATATTCTTCCACTAAAAAAAACCAAACAAACCATCACTCAACAAATCAATAGCTGTCACCGTGCTAGAGCTGCAAAAAGCCACTTGTGATTTGTCAGATGCTCAGTACAGGCACTCAGAATTTAATTTACAAAGGACTTTGTGCCTTTTTAAAAACAAACAAGAATATTTCCACAACTATAGCCTTATCAAGGTCAGGCTCAGTTACTCTGATTTTGGTTTAATTGGTCCTTAAGCAAAGTAAAAGGAGGGTATGCTGGAAATCGTTGCAAGGTGGCAGAAAAAATATTGTCATGGGACAATAAGCAGTAAGATAACAGTCTTTTTGTTCCTGTACCATAAATCGTACATAATTCATATTCTTCATATTTTTGTTACTCAGAACGTGTATTTCAGTCCAGCCCTCAAACTGCTTGAATGCAACCTTTAAAATACTCTTAAAAACCTTCATAAAAAGAGAATATGCATTCACAGTAAGACAGGAACAGCTGAATTTTTTTCAATAGGTTGCAGAGTTCCTAGAGGGAGAAGGCATGGGGGTAGGTAATACAGAACCAACACAGAAAGGGCACAACCATGTTCCTGTGACACTAACCTAGAATAAAAGTGTATAAAAATGGAACAAAACATACTCCTTTGGTATTACTTCAGCATTGTTCTGTATTTTTCTTTCCTTGACCTGCTCTAGATAGGAACAGGATTTATCCATAGTATATAGGATTCCTTCAAATAAATAAAAGAAATAATAGAGGCAAAAAGTTATTCTGATACATTAATTTCTTCATTGAAACCTGTTTAACAGTTTTCTGCAGAGCTGCTTGCACATTATTTCCAGCATCAAGCTACTCAAGCAGTGAAAGATCACACACCTCTCACATATCTGAAGAGACATTCTTTACTTGACTTTTTTGCAGTATACATACAGAAGAGTGACTTTCGCTTCTGAAAACATCCTTATGCTAAGTTCACCACACTCAAAAATCTTTGACATTTTTTTTATTTGTAAATGACCAAGAATAAACAAATACTTTTCCAACCTTTTCCCTTAGAAGTATTAAATACTCTTTAATTTCATCACTTATTTCTCCCATCTTCTTGCCCGGTTTCTGTTTCAGCTGCCACTGCTTGATCCAGTCATACTTGTTCAGCAAGTTTTCAGGAAGCTGGAAGTTGAGAGAAGAAAAGGGAGCTTGAGTCAAAAGTCTGGAAAGGGAAAACCACTAACTTGCATATTTTACTTTTTTCCTAACATTCTGCACCTTAAAACAATCCCTCATATGTTCTTTTGAACAGATGTCACAGTAAGATGATCATAACCAAACACAACTGTCTCTTCACATTTTTTGGGTCACAGAATATAGGTCTATTACTATTTACAGATCAACAAAACACATAAGCACTGGAAAAATTAATCACCAAGTTACTTGTGCCTTTTTTTTTTTTAATTAAAACAACCTCCCTCTAGGAGATAGATGACAGTGACTGTGTTTGAAAGTGTCCCTAAACCAACAGAAGAGAAGATGACATCTACTAGATAATCCAGAAGTCTTGGTGGACTGCAAAGTACTTTGTCCAGGACACAAAAATTACGTTTCCTTTTCAGAGAGCATAATTCAAGCACTCTATGGCAGGTTTTTTACTAAAGAGGAAAACAACCTGGGAATTAGTTGATGCATTAGATCATGTTTCAGCCTCAGAACTGCCTGTTTTATTGCTCATGAGCTACACCTGTTAAGGGTGTTCTCTTTAAGGACATCCTAGCAGTTGCATGTCCAGTTTTTTATTCTCATCTATTAACAACCCCTTTTACCACTGGAAGAGCACCTTGCGTCTCACAATGAATTAAATACCCGGCTAGAGCAGCACACGTGCCATCAGCCATTACCAGCCAGTTTTCATTTTATCAGGATTCCGAATCAGTAATATGTTCTCTTTAATGGCAACCAAATATGTGCCAAATAGACACAGATCTTCCCCCTCCAGCCTGGCATCCTATGCTAACTGGACACATAAAACTAAATAATCAAAAATTATACGCCAGTAGCTTCTACAACTAGAAATGTGCATGTAAACACCATTTTAAGTTAAAAACAACAAAACAACAAGAAACTGACATATCTGTACTGCCAGCTACGCACTGGCAGTACTGCACTTGTCACTACACACATTTCTCCTACATGCCTTCTGCTTGGATGTGTAATAATTTATGATTTCAGTCAGTTTGGTTTGTAGTTGTACCTTTTTTAAAAAAACGTTAATTATGATATCACACATTTTCCTCTATGAAGCAGCAGGAAGAAAAAAAGATGAACATCATTAAAAACTGCAAACTACACCATTTAAAAAAAAAGTTTGCACACTTTATTGGAGCACTGGGAAACTACGTTCTTTAATCTGGTAACGTGGAAATGGTTGTGAGCTGAGAGAATGTGGTTTTTTTATAAAAAGGAAACCATTTTGCAATGTACTTACTGCTACAGTAAAACATTCATAGAGCTATTTTAATCAGTAATTACAAAAAGGTATCAGGAGATGTTTAATTAACAATGATAGAGATCAGAATGAGAAATTTTAAGACGGCCTCTAAAGTTATACAGGAAAATAGTGAGAGCGGTGTGATTCTACCTGGACTGCTACACACAGAGTCTGCACCAGGCATTCACCATTTACATTCCCAGCAGCATCCTGACAAGTGGAACCTTACTCTTCTGAGGTTGGTCACTCCTGTGTAGGCAGCTTCTCGCATGCTTCTTCCATGTTCACCAATACCACCAAATGGACTTTGTTGACACAAGACAAATTCTGCAGTATGATTCTTCTGCTCTTAGGAAGACACCTTGCTTTGCTTGCACCTCAGTGCTCCATAAGAACTGTTCTTCATGGCAGGTTGCAGTTGCTCTTACGCTTATTTTAAGCAACACTTAAGACACAGCTAATTACACCCATTCTGAAAAGCCTACAGCATCCAATTTGCTATTCCACTTCCTAGAAAAAACGTTTATGGCACACATGATAATTTTGAAAAGCTGGGGATTTCTCAAATGTTAGAATAATTGTCTATATTTTTTGTTATTACCAGCTATCTTGTGGGAAACCTCTTACTGCCATATTACATGCAGTAAGAACAAACCAAGAGGGCAAGATGAAGACAGACAAGTTACGTTCCAGTCAGCACTACAGTAACATTTATATACATTATAAATTGGAATCTAAGGGCACCTGGACTCAATTCCAAGGTGAAAGATCACTGAGCACAAATAACAATATTGAACACTACAACTTCTCAGTTCAAAGAATATTGAAAAGTGAGCATAAGAGAGAAATGAGATCATAAAATTACCAAATAGGTTAGAACAAATATTCCTCTACTGTCAGAAGATCAGAGTTTGAGACGTACCATAGTCAAATCCTCTTTCTGCAGCCAGCTTGGTAACTGGGTGGCTTGGCTTAATGCCTGGAAAAGAGTTGCTCTGAAAGCACAATAGTTATCACCTCGTATTCTTCTTATAGATGCAAACTTCTGAGCAACTGCTTCATATCCCTAAAAAAACCAAAACCCAAATAATGCAAAAGCATTAATAAAACATTTTAAGGTCACACATTGTAACATAAAAGATACTGGCATATTAGCATCCAAATAACTACTGCTATTTTCAAAAAAAAGCATCTGACCCACTACCCATTTTGGAAGTTCAAATGCTTTTGCGTCACAAATTATGCTTTCAAAAAAAAACCCAACAAAACTTCCCTAGTTCTGCTGAAAAGCAAACAAGAAACTAAAGGAACCTAAGTAGATAATTGGTTGAGGTATTTGTTTGATGACAGAATATGAACATCATTGAAATATGGGTAGCTAACTCATCTAGGTTTCCAAAAAAAAATCAAACATACAAACACACACACACAAGGCTACATATCATGTTTATAAGAAGTATCAGGAACAGTTAATGCTACTTACCCAATACGTATCACATGTAGCTTGCTTTTGCCTCAGGGAAAATTTCTGTTTACACTGAAATATCTTGACACTTGCCTCAGCCCATTTGTTCCCTCCCTGCTGCTCCCATACACACGGTTTTAGCAGAAGCCACAATGTTGAAATGGAACTTCCAAAGCTCAACATGTCTCCCCAGGTAACCTAGCATGAGCCAATACCCTGTGTGTCTGTATTTCTTGGTAATCTCTTGAAGGTGGCATTTTTTTATTTATGGTTTTTTTTATGTTTACTCATACACATCACTAAATTTTCAAACAACGACAAAACAACTTTGCTCTATTTTCTACTACTTTAGCTCAAGATTAATATAAGAAAACTAGTTCAAAAACTGGGAAAAAAAAATTCAGGAAAAATTTAAGAAAACCCATGCCTATTCATTAAAGCTCCTCATCTTAAAAATCATGTGATTCATCAACTTTGGTTATTTGCTTTCAATCCAAAAATTTGGTCATCTGCTCTGCATTTCAACAGTCCACAAAATTAGCATTTCATGACAACAAGCAAAATATAAAACTTCAATTGAAAACAGTAAAGAAGAACAATATTAATCAAATCCCTACACTGCCAGCAAGAAGTCTTACTAAACACATTTGGAATGAGTACAATAAGCATCTTCCAGTTGTCAGCCAGCTCTAAGATCTAACAATGTAAAACATTGCTACTGCATTTCCTGTCTTAAAGATTGATCCCACAAGAAACCATCTAGCAAACATACAAATGAAAACAAAAAGCCCAGTGAAATTCAACAAAAATAGAACTGCTACCTTTCTCATCCTTTTTGCTACTGGTGTGTTTCCTCTCCATTCTTTTCTGCAGTACTCCATGATGTCCATTTCAGGTGAAACACTTAGTTTATATTCTGTCAAAATGGAATATGTAACATCATACAAAAAACAGAACAAGGTAGAAAGTGTGTCAAATTTCTAAATACACTATCACTTTAAAATAACATTGGTGCCAAACGAAACTGGCAGAACAACCTACAGCTACTAATTACTAGCATGGGAGGGGAAAAAACAGCTTGCTCTGAAAATTACACATGAAGAAAAACAATCTCTTCTACAAATATTGTAGAAATGAGCAAAGTACTCTTCATTTTCTTAGCAAGCAGAAACTTTCTCTTCTTCATAAAGCAGCCAGACTATCAGGGAGAAAGAGGACAGATCTTTGAAAGATGAAGTCAGTGACAACAGTAGAAAGAAGAAATACAATTTTGTCTTGGAATCCCAACAGCTTTCATCCAAAACAGACAGCACTAAGGTTAACAGGGCATCCCAGCAACAGATGCTGCTATGACGACTATGAATCAGTAATTTTCAAGCACAACACTTACTTGTAATATAGGCTGTGACTGCTTTTCAAAGGATTAAAATTCTCTTGTAAAGTAACTACATAAACACAGGAATAATATACTAAGAGCAAATAATTTTACATAAAATTGATCTTTTTGTGAAATAAACTATACAATGTACTCAGTCATGATAAGTAACTTCTACTGCACACAGATATCTGTGCACAGAAAGTCCTTGGAAATGAGGGTGACAAAACATCACAGATTAGTGCTACACTGAATTGTAGCACTTCACACAAAGGTCAATTGTACCTGAAGAGTTTGCCTCACGAAGTAGTATTTTCTCTCTCTCTATTTCTTCTGCATCACGATACATGTCCTCCTCACTGCAATAAAAATCACATAACAGCACAAATCTTACACTCTTTTTCAACCTTTTTAGAACTCAGGCAAGTCCTGCAGTTTTTCTACAATTATTTTTTTATTAACTCAATTTGCTTTCCATCTTACGCATTTTCATAGAACCAACATTAGCTCTCAAACGAATTTGCAAAAGACACAAGCCAACATGCCTTTTTGCTGCATATATGAGTAACACAACCTATGCATGCAATTAAGAACCCACTACTCAACACAGCTTTGTATCTACACACCACTGGGACTGAGCAAGCTGTCCAGTAGTCAGTAGAACACATAACAGAATATGATGAAAAGTGACCAACTATCTTGCAGCTGGTTTGAATGTTATTAAGTCAAAGAAGTTCTAACATGAACCAGACTGCAGCATACAGGCTAGCTGAAATCCAGACAAACATTTGTACCTCAAATAATATGGGCTTTTTGGCCACGGTACATTGTCTTAAGAGTCAAATATATCCATTTGAGCCCACATACAGACATTTTGAAATCAAGTTATGACCAGGAGGGAGGAAACGGTGGCCTACAAGAATATGGTTTCTATGTACAGCTTAGCATTAACACAAAGAGATCTCACAGCTTGGATGTGAACACTACTGAGAAAGTACATCCATGCAATGTTCAAAAAACTGACTGTAAATTGCACATTCCTTTAAACATGATTCTGAGTGTCATTTGTCATGGAATTACACCCTAAACTTTCAAAAAATAATCAAAGTCTCGCAGTTAAAATACTTCAAAAAAACCCATACACCACCAAACATATTAGTATCATTTAGGTTTAGCACTAAAAAAGGTTTACATTGAAAGTCTGTATTTTGAAGAAAGTACATGTGCAGAAAAAAAACTGTCAGGTTTTTATTTACTGCCCACTACTACTACTAGCTTCTACTCTACTACTCAGAAACCCCAAATATGGTTGTAAAACACCAGGAAGAAATTAAGGCAGTGACCCTGCCCCATCCCCTTACACCACTAAGAGAGGAAGACTGCAAGGAAGGGTTTAATGCAGACAGCTGGTAATTAGATTACTTTCATTAAACTTGAAAAGATACACTACTAAATGATGGCTCTGTATTTCTTTATATCCAAACCAGCTTACTCAAATCATTTGCATATATTTCCCTTGAGAACGAAAAAACCGTTTAGTATAAAGACCAATACAGGTTAAGACCGGGAAACTCATCTACTGTGCTGTCACATCAAACCACAGTTTAGTTTTTACTCAAGTGCTCAAGTAGCTGCTTGAAATCTCTTCCGTAACAATACTAAATAATTATTAATTAAAAGAGAAACAATAGATATAGGAGATACTAAGCACAGTACTCCACAGTTATTCCCTTAGACGGGGAAAGAAGCCACTAATAAACTTCAAAAATTAACAAAAACTTATCCGAAGGGTGAAGGTGGCCTTCAAATTTTAAGATGTGACATTTAGACTTACCTCACTAAGCCACTAACTAATTTTGCCAAGAAACTTACCTTCATGAACTGAGAGTACCCTTCCCTTTCTACAGAAAAACTGTTAATATACTAA